>JALIGW010000003.1:190772700-191005200 GCA_023053685.1 Diadophis punctatus similis
GTCTTTAAGAATTACGAGCTAGAAGAAACTTTGTTCTCTTGTTTTTCCCTTTTAACTTTCTTTGGCTGATGACCAAGAAAACCTTCAGGGGAAAAAATCAGGATGCTGCAGAGCTGATGATTAAAAATATGAAATATAAAATATAAAAGCAAAGGAAAACTCCATGGCTCCTACAAGTGAACTTGGTAAAGTCATTCCCAGAAAGTTAAATTACAGATGTGGCTTAAAAGCTTGCCTCTAGATTGTGGAGATGAGTCCTCTCAAATACAGCTCGCAGTAAACCTTTTGGCTAATTAAACCTTTTAGACTCAGCAAGGATTAGAGCAGGGCTGTGCAGTTCAAGCCACATTAATCTAAGGCAACAATCATCTAACGATGGGTTGGAAGCAATGTGAGTCACAAGCGGCTGTCAGTAGCGAGTGCCTTAGGATTTCAGAGGTGGACTGGATAGGTCGAGAAAAGTTGATCTCACCTAATTCAATGCATGAGCAACCCTTCCCTCTCTTTTGTAAAAATCATTTGGCCAGCTAGGAACATCTAAAATAGACCCAGGTCAGAAGAAAATAATATTAACAAGACAAAGGTAGGACAACAAAATAAATAAAATAAAAATGCTTGCAATCAGCCACCCCAAATTTCTATTTCAATTCATGCAATTTATCTAGGAGCATGCAAGCGAGATAGATACAAGGATCTAGCACTGTGTTCTACTGTGTTCGCTCAATAATTTACTTATGATTTATTTATATCCCACTTTTATTATTTTTATGAATAATTCAAGTGGCGAACATATCCAGCACACGTCCCTCTTCCTTTTCCCCACACAACAACAACCCTGTGAGGTGGATTGTGCCGAGCGGGTGTGAGTGGCTCAAGATCCCTCAGCTGGCTTTCACACCTAAGGCAAGACTTGAATTTACAGTCTCTTGCTTTCTAGCATGGTGCCTTAACCACTA
Source organism: Diadophis punctatus similis (assembly GCA_023053685.1). NCBI lineage: Eukaryota > Metazoa > Chordata > Lepidosauria > Squamata > Dipsadidae > Diadophis > Diadophis punctatus. The sequence continues at coordinate 190,773,657 of JALIGW010000003.1, forward strand.
GACTAAACTGGCTCTCCACAATAATTGTTGACCCCTGTGGCAATTGTGGGCAGGATAGATACAAAGCGAGTGATGTAATTGTCTCTCTTTCTGACACACCTATTTCCCCCTTCTTGTAACATCCTTTTCTCTTCCTTGAAACCTTCTTCACTCTCTGATTTCTTTTCCAAGTTAAAAGGTGGAGAAGGTTGCTCTGGCTCAACATTCAATTGCCAGGAGGAGTATTCGAGATGAAGGACCAGTGGTGGGTTCCTACTGGTGCGGTCCACTCTATAGCATCGGTAGCAGCCCGCTGGTGACGTCGCAGTACTGGTGCGGTCAGTTGCTGGTGCCTGGGCGCCGCCATTTTTTTAAAAAAAATATTTTAATTTTTTAAAAAAATTTCTTCTGTGCATGCCCAGAAGCCGAGCTTCCGGCACTGCGCATGTGCTGCCTTCCTACCCCACAGTGAGTCCAAGCAGGGGAGGATGGCTGAGGGAGTGCGTGAGACGCTGAAAGAACGGGCGGCAGGAGCTATCTCCATTCCCCTCCCTTCAGCAGTCCGAGAAGCCATGAACACACGGTGATGATCCCAGGCATTTTCGCACGTTCAAGGCTTCTCGAGCTGCTGAGGGGAGAGGGAATGGGCGGCAGGACCTATCTCAGTTCCCCTCCCTTCAGCAGTCTGAGAAACCACGCCCACCCGGTCACATGGCTGGCAAGCCACACCCACAAAATAAGCCACGCCCACAGAGTGGTAATAAAAAAATTAGGAACCCGCCCCTGTGAAGGACCATAGAAAATAAAAGGTTGAAGGAACACGGAGTAGGGCCAAGGAATTTGAGTAGCCTTAAGATTGTATCTTGAGCATCCCAATCTAGCTTTCTTTTTAGATTTGGGGGAAAGAGGAAATATGAAGCTGTAGTAGAGCATTTAACCGAATCCTTTAGCAAAAGTTCTGAGGAAAGAATTGTTGTTAATGAGTGAGTGTGCCATTTTGATTCTTCTGCCAGATGACTGAGAGTATGTTTATGGGTAGATTTAACAACATAATGAGAAAGTGTTTCAACTGTGATTCATACTGATTTCACAGATGAAATATGGAATCATACCATAACAATGCAAAGTTAAGTTGGAGCTTGTTAGTAATAATCCTTTTTATTCCATGCTTGTTTCTTTTTTTTTCTTTCTTTAAAATGTCTACTTTTTGTTTTGCTTTGTGTGGTTTTGTTTTACTTTATTTTAGAGTTTTTAATGACATCTTTCTATTGCATGCATTTTGATAGCAGAAGCCTTTAGGAGCAAAAGGGGAAATAATAAAAGTATTGCTCCAGTTTATATAAAGCTTCCATGGATCATTTTGACTGATTCAAAACTCATCAATGAAGTTATTACTATTAGTGTTATTACTAATAGAGTTGTAATAATAAAAGGAATAAACTTCAAATTATTGAGGTCCACAAGTCTTAAAGTTGGCAGGTTGGACATCCCTATTCTAGAGAGAAAGTGAAGGCTTCATGTCAACAGCAGATTATTCATGTGCATTTCAGGGGCGGGTTCCTCTTATCTGCCTACCGGTGCGCTGCGTGTGCATCATCTCGTTTCATGTGTGCGCACACTTGTTATGCGCGGGCGTCCCCTCACGCGATTTTGCTTCCTGCGCATGCACAGAAGCAAAATCTCGCAAGGGGACGCACGTGTGAGATTTTGGTGATTTTTTCCGCGCATGCGCGGAAGCAAAAAATCGCCAAAATCTCACACGCACGCGTGTCTCCTGGCAAGATTTTGCTTCTGCGCATGCGCAGGAAGCAAAAAAAGCCCAGAAATTCCAGAAAAAAGATGGTGCAGCGTGACGGACCAGCGAAGATGGCACTGAAGTCATTGTGCGCAAATTGTGCAATCGGCAGGTCCCTACCGGAACGGCGCACTGGACCGCACCGATAGGAACCCACCACTGGTGCATTTTGGAAAACTTACATGAACACTAAAAAGAATGCAAATTAAAAATTGATGTGTGATAGTTCCACTTCACCAATGCTCACGTGTTCCTAAAAATTCATATTTTTTTCCAGAGGGTTGTGACCCAAAGTATGTGGAGAATCCCAAATGAACTAAGCAAGTGTCATTTTATGGTTCCTTTTCAACTGTTGCACCATCAGCTGTATATTTATCAAATTCACTTGGGTTCAAAATAAATGGCAATTTTCCAGCATTTATTTCTCACAGTGTTTACCAGGAAAGAAATCTGGAACAGGAAGAACAGATCAAAGGTCTGCATTAGGGTAAACTGGAAAACTTTATGCATCAACAAAAGTGTGGTGCTTTAAAAAAAAAAAGCAGAAATGCTTAACAAATAGAACCTAAGACAATAAAAGCTTTGTCATGCTACTTACAAATGACTTTGTGAAGTTTGCTACTGCTATTTATTTCAGTAATAGCAGAAATAACTAGAATGCCGTTTGCATCATTTTTAATTGGATATGTATAGCAGATAGATAAGTGATAGATAGATAGATAGATAGATAGATAGATAGATAGATAGATAGATAGATAGATAGATAGATAGATAGATAGATAGATAGATAGATAGATAGATAGATTTTAGTAGTTGGTAAAGCTGAATCTTTTTATATATTCCATGTTTATTCTCACTTTGACTTGTAGATATACAAAAATTACAAACTGTTATAATGGTACCAAATGCAACTCACTAAGTCAACAATGAGTAACTGGAAACTAATTTGATCAAGCAACATTATAAGTATCTATTAGAATATGGTTTCAGATTTTTCATCATTTTAAATTCCTGTCAAGATTGTTTTTGAGTTAAGATTTTATGTATTTGACTCATTGATCATAATAAAATATGTGATTAACATGGAAATCTTTTGTTCTGCTATATTCAGTGGCCTGAGCACCCCCAAAGATATATTACACTGTTAGATCTTGTTGGGGAATTACCTATTAGTCTCCACTAAAGACCTGGCATATCCCTAAAGGAGAAAAAAAAATCTGACCTCACATGATAATTAACCCATCTGACTGTCAAGAAGTGTAGTATATTGTGGAAGCACTCGTGTGAGAAAATATGAAAATCACTACAGTGTCATCAGACCAAGGTACCATCTAGGATGCCTTTTTTAGTGGCCAAAGAAATAACTCTGGAAATTGAGAAGTAACTCCTGACGGACCAGATTTCTCCTTTACATCTTTTGGGGAACAAGTTGTGATTCTGAGGCATTCTGTCTCTAAAATGGAATGAAAAGAAACAGCTGATAGCCATTAAAAGATACGGGCTCCATTTAGATTTCAAGAATGCTGGTGTTGGAAAACCACCCAACGTTAAAGCTATCCTGCCAAACCCGTGCAGGAATCCAAACGAAAACACTTCCAATAATTTATCATTACTTTGAAGCAGTCATAAAAAGGAGATCCCACCTGCTTGGGTAATTGGTTCCACGGTCACAATAATCTTACGAGGATTTTTTCCTTAAATCCATAAAAACCGCCTTCTTGTAGCTTAAATCCACTAATCCATATCTACACTTTGAAACAACAGGGAACCAATTTTGATTTCCTTCTGTATGACAACACTCGAGATATCTGGAAAGTATTACTCTATAGGTGATCCTCAACTTACAATAATTTGTTTAGTGACTATTCGAAGTTATTCCACTGAAGTTTATGACCAGTCCTCGCCCATATGACCATCACAAAGTCCCTGGTCCTGTGATCAAAATTTGGCTGCTTGGCAACTGGCGTATATGTATTTATGATGGTTGTGCCAGGGCAACTTTATAATCACCATTTGTGACCTTCTCAGAGGGCTTCTAACAAGCGAAGTCAATGGGAATGCTAGATTTGCTTAATGATCATGGGATTAGCTTAACAATCACAGCAAAAATGGTAAAATCGGGTGCAACTCATGCAGCGACCAGATTTTAAGGGTCAGAAGTTCTAGTCCCAATTGTGGTCATAAGCCAAGGACTACCTGCATTAAGCATATCCAGTTTGAACAGTCTTTCCTCAAAAAACCATCTTGATAATTTTGGTTTTCCTACAGTTGTTAGAGTCTCTACATTATTGCTGAAATGTGGAACCAAGAACTGTATATAGTACACAAACTGGAGTCTCACCAGTACAGAACACACAGAACTATTGGTTTCTGCCTTGACATTTGGAAACATTTTATTTAGTGTTCTTAGCAGTCATGCCATGCTGATAACTCATAGTCAACTTGTGAATGGCTAGAATTCCAAGATCTTTCCCACATACCTTTTTTTAAAAGCCAAGAATCTCCTATCATGTATCTCTGCATTTGTTTTATTTTGCCTAGATAATGAACTTTACAGTATACTGTTTTTCTTGTTCTATTACTTTCGCTCTGCTTCCCAACATCTCAAGATTGCTTTGAATATTAGCTACCCTCTTCTAACCATTCTCTTCTGAAGATTTGATAAGCATTCCCTTAATCTTCAGATCCAAATGTTAAAAGAACTTGTACAGAAGAAGGTAAATTCATCTGTTTGCCTAGAAACAGGACTTTCTGCACAAGAGGAAAAAATACTGAAAAGGGAGGAGTAAGAAACACAGAGATTTGCATAAAATTATATAGAAAGATGCCAATTTGGACATTATTACTGCTAAGTAGAAATATATCTCACCACAGTTGGGAAGACTGTGACCAGTATAATACATGCCCCATTTATAAAGTTCTGTGACACACCATTTTAGTAGTTTCAAAGTCTTAAATGGTTTAAACCCAGGATATGGCCAGATCATCATCAGAGGTCTTACATTCCCCTGATACCTGCAAATGGTGATTTGGGCTGGGAAAATTATACAGTGACTGTTGTCATTTTCTTCTTGTAAAATGATTTCTTACCAGCTCTGAAATATAGCTGGTTTTGAATTGGTAAAATAGTTGAGATACAGTACATCCTTGTTCATCTGATATAGTCACAGAATTAACATTAGTTTTTCATGCCTATTTACTTCCAGAATTATCTTTTTTTTGTTCCAAAGCAGTTTCCAGCACATCCTTTATACACAATTGATTAGAATTCAGTTCTGCTATTTTCATAAATTATTGCATTAATTTATATAGACATACATCCAGTTATATATGTACTTTTTGCTTTGTCTCCTTTAAGTTAATTAGTGACTTATGAACACATCTCTGTAATTCCCAAACTAGTTTACAGATTTGAGATTTCCTGGCCAACTTTCCCACTGAAGTCTTAACTAAGACTGATCCTGCTTAAGAGTTTTTGTGACCAGATTAAAGTGACTAGATATTGCCACCTGCAGTGACAAGCAGATAAGTACATAATCCAAAGATCATCTGGAACAATATTATCTTTATTCCAATGTCACCTGATATTTATATTTTCTCTTTATGCAGCTTTATTTTAGTCTACTGCAATTGTTTAAGTTTAGTTAGATTTTGAAAACAATTTTCTCTTCAGTAAAGCACCATAGGATGATGGCTGAACAGCGATACAGTATATATATATATATATATATATATATATATATATATATATATATGTATGTGTGTGTGTGTGTGTGTGTGTGTGTGTGTGTGTGTGTGTGTGTGTGTGTGTGTGTGTGTGTGTGTGTGTGTATATATATGTATATATATATATGTATATATATGTATATATGTATGTATGTATATGTATGTATGTATGTATATATGTGTGTATATATATATATGTATGTATGTATGTATATATATATATGTATGTATGTATGTATGTATGTATGTATGTATGTATGTATGTATGTATATATGCGCAGAAGAAAAAAACCCGGAAAAAATCCCCCCCCCCCAATTCTTTTTTAAAAAATCCCGGGAAAAAAAAGATGGTGGCGCCCACGGACCGGCACCGACCGAACTGGTTCAGTGATGTCATCGTGACATCACCAGCAGATCACTACTGGTTGATATATATATATAATATCAATGATTGCAATAATTTAAAATAACAACTGTCATGGAGAGTATAACATCGCCAGGCTTCTAATGAATCAGCATCTGGTCTGTATTTATTTTATGAGCCTCTTTTGAGGTTTTTATATCTTAAATAAAGAACATATCGAAAGCTTGTGAGCTTTTAAGGATTTGAAGGTGTTGTTCCCTCATGTGCAGCTGTAACCTCAATGAGACGGGGGAGGGGGGGAAACTGGAGTCCCTATTCTCACCCTAATTGTTCTTTCTCACTAACATGAGTGCTTTGAAATAGGCAAGGTTGAGATTTGCCTTAATGAATGACCAAAGTAGGTTCCAGTCTGGAACACTCTATAATAGAGCAGGGGTCTCCAACCTTGGCAACTTTACGATTTGTGGACTTTAACTCCCAGAATTCCTCAGCCAGCTGAGGAAAAATTTTAATTTAATTTAAAATATCCAAAATTTTAATTTACTTATACAACACGGTAAGAGGAGTTCTACTGAATCGATCAAAAGTGTAGTTTGGCCAGTAGTCAATGCCTTGGATAACCAACCAGATGTTTTAGTTTAAAATTTACAGACAGGACAGTAGTCCACTCATTCCATGATATTAAGAAACTGCGTCCCATCATTTACATAGTTTCATGAACATGAAAATACCCTGCTCCCCAAAATGTAAAATTTAATTTATTTATATATATTATTATTTATTAAAATTATATTAAACTAGTTCAACAGTTCAGCTGTTCAAATCTCACTAGGCTCAAGGTTGACTCAGCCTTCCATCCTTCCGAGGTCGGTAAAATGAGGACCCAGATTGTTGGGGGCAATATGCTGAACTCTGTAAACCGCTTAGAGAGTGCTGTAAAGCACTATGAAGTGGTATATAAGAAAAGTGCTATTGCTATTGCTATTGCTATATATTGCCCATCTTGCTCTTTGGGTGACTCTAGGCCTAGATGCTAGGATTAACCGATATTAACCGATTTTGCTCCCATGGGATTGGCCCACTCCAATCATTCTGGCCAACGGGGCATGCTGCAAACCCCATTGGTCAAGGAATTCCAGCTGGCGGGGTCCGGGAGAGGGGCCATTTATGCTGCAGCTCCCATTCTCTGAACATCATGCCCTTGAGATGAGATCCATCCTCACCTTCTTAGACTCCCAAAAGGCCCTCAAAATCTGGCTGGGCTGATTGGCCTGGGACCCCGACAGGGGCATTCTATGCTGGAGGTGGTTAGCGGATTTGGAGGGGAAATACCCATCCTGTTGTATTCTGGTTTCTAACTTATCTAATTTGTTAATTTTAATATTTAATTATTTAATGTTCTGTATTTTTGCTTAACTTAATAAATGAATAATAAATGACAGTTAGTATTACTTTGAGGCTTAAGGGTGGCGTAGAAATTTTAAATGGTAAAATAAATTCAATGCAACCCATGAAATACCAGAAGTGGATTTCAGTTATCGTAAGTAGTGCAACTTCCTTTGACTATAAAACAGGCAATCTACTTACGCTTGTAGATTCAATGGATGTTATCTCATACTAAGATGCTCTTTTGAACTCCTGTTCCACAGCACACTCTTGTTTTCTAAGTACAGTGATCCCTCGCTATATCGCGGTTCACCTTTCACGGTCTCGCTGCTTCATGGATTTGCATCGTGCATTGTGTTCCGCATTCTGATTGGCTAAACAGTCTCTCCTGGATGTCGGCATCTGCATTCTTTTGCCCTCTGCGCATGCGCAAAGCATTCTGCTTGCGCAGAGGGCAAAAGAACGCAGATGCCAGCGTACAGGCGCGCAGGGGAAGCGGGCGGGGAAAGCCCTGCGCCGCGAACGCCACCAGGTTGTTGGGCTGTAAAAGTTAAAAATAAAGGTTACTACTTCACGGATTTCACCTATCACGGGTTCTTTTTGGAACGTAACCCCCGCGAAAAACGAGGGATCACTGTAAATCAGATTTATGACCCTCAGCAGTAGCAAAAACAGAATAGAACAACAACCAATTGCAGCAAACAACAACAAAACAAAAACCAACCCTGAGGCTTGAATGAAGAAAATGTTGCATCAGGCTAGCGCAGATTCCCGCTAAAAACCATCACTTCTATGCTAATTGAAAGTATATAGGATATTTACAATCAAATTCTAAAGATTCAATAGAGATAATAATTCACTTTTGGGATAATATAGCAACAACATAACACAAAAAACCCTGGTTCCATGGTGGCACCCATTTTTCTTTTCCTCATTTTAACTAAGTGTACAAAAACCAGAATTCAGAATATTCAACAGTGTATTGTACAAAAAGTTTATTAATGAATGGCCTTATTTTTAAAAAAAACACAATCTTTTTGGCTACCTTACTTAATCATCTTTTATAGACCAGCAATGTCTATTGAAAAAGATGTTAAATAACACTAAAGAAATATGCACACAAAATTATAAAAATCCTCAAAGAAAAAAAAACACTGTACTAGTGTGAAGAAAACTCAAATTTTAGAAAATTAGGAACAGAGCGAAAAAGCACTAATATTACATAGAATTGAGTAAAAAAGTTAAAAAGCAGTCCTATTTTACACAATAATCAAGAGGTTTTCAAGAAAGTATCTGGTGGGTGTTTTTATTACAATGAATAAAACTCTTTAAATCACAGCTGCATGCTTTATTTGCTATACATTTAAAAGCATTTTGTTCGAGTACTTCCCATCAATTTTGATTGGAAACTAGAAATTTTTGCACTGTTGTCTCTCCCACAACTATATTTTAAATGTTGATACCTTAATCGGTATTCTAAGGTAGAGCTTCTCTTGCCAGTTTTGTAATTTTTGTTTAAACGCCGTTGCTCAGTTATGAGTCTGATTACAGAGCGCAGTATAGATAGCAATTTTTTTCTGCCAAAGTAAACAATCCAATAGACTTGACTGTCAAAGGTTGCCATGTTCAAAAAAGTTAAGTTCATTTTTAAAAAAAGGCTTAACATTAAAAACAGAAATCTTTTGAGTAAGCAACCATTCAGAGTTTAAAAAGCGGTGGGACAGTTGAAACAGTTAAGGAATATAAAGGGGGAAAAAAGAATTCTACAAACATTTCAGGAAGCTCAAATTATGTCCTACAACATTGTACAAAGCATTAAGAGCTTTTTGAGAAGGTTGGGCATCCGGCTTTCGTTTAATTCTTACTTCACATCATGACAGCCATTTGAAGCTCAACATACACAGGTATTAACGAGAATATAAGGCAGGCAGCTGGGGAAACATTTTGATAGATTCCTAAACCTTCATTCCTTTCCCCCTGTCTGCGTGTCATCATTGCCTCTGACCAACAGAAGAGCAACTTGGCATCTTGTCTAAGTTCTGAACTCCTGTGACATCTTGATTTTGATCATGAAGATCCATCCACCAAGGCTCTCTCCATTCCCAGGATCTTTTGCGTCAGTCTGACAAGGAGGGCGAGTGAATGGACCGTCCACTGGCTGGGCTGTTGGAGAAAGTGAAAGGCTCCTTCTCTTTCTCCTTGTTGTCATGCTTGTGTTTATGCTTGTGTTTGTGCTTGTGCTTCTTCTTCTTCTTCTTGTGTTCATGGTGGTGGTGATGATGGTGCTCACCATGCCTGGAAGAGCCGGACTCTTTAACAAAACCAGCCAGAGAAGGAAGAGGCGCTGGCAACATGATTGCCTCCAAGGAAGACTGCTCTTTGCCTGAAGTTAAAAAAGGAAGATAGGTTCATTAAAAAAAGAAAATCAGTGAAAAGATTGAAAAGATGGAAGTTCTGCCCTCCTTGCTACACAATTGCTTTAACAGCATCTCTACCACAGATTTATTTATATCCATGGTTTTACTATTGCAAACCTTTTGCTGTCACGCACTCTATCCATTTTTATCGATTTATCAAAATCAATTTATACAAATACCATTATAGAGTTATTAAAACTATCTGTAAAACATGCATAATCAAGAGATAGACATGTCATGGGGAGGGCACAGCTTGATTCTTGTATATCAGAGGTCTTCAAACTTGGCAACTTTAAGATTTGTGGACTTCAACTCCCAGAATTCTCCAGCCAGCATAGCTGGCTGGAGAATTCTGGGAGTTGAAGTCTACAAGTCTTAAAGTTGCCAAGTTTGGGGACCCCTGTTGTATATAGTCATTAGGCTTTTTGGCAATAAAAGCAAAGTTTTCTTCTGGGATGCCTTCTTGACTTCCTAATCTACCTTGTAAACCTGGTGGTTTCTCCTGGTAGAGACTTCCTGGTGGTCTCCCATTCCAAGTAGAAGCCAGCTTAGCTTAGCAATGTTCTTTCTATGGCTAAAAAAACAGTAAGGCCCCCAAATATAACAGGATGGCTCAATTTCAACCTAACAGGAAGCCATAATTTGTCATTATGCGTAACTAGGAACAAGCAAGCATTTTACAATTTGGTAAAAGGTGCCTATCAGGTCGACGCCACCAAACTAGAGGAAGAACTAGACGAGAGAAACCTTGTCAGCAGCTTCTACACCATTACATCGGAATCCCTGTCCTTTTTCTCCCTGAGGAAGTCCGATTCAATAAGTCACAAACAAAAATCTAATTTACCAGTCTGACTTCTTAAGAGAAACAAGGATGGTATTTAGCGCTAAACAAACCACGAATGAAGGCCTCCTGGCTTATTCACTGATTTCCTCTCATAGGAAGTGTCAAGAGAAATAGCAGCAAACTTCGTTTTTCTTGAAAAATTACAATTCCAATAAATCGAGACTATACCATTCACTATGATATCACACACCAACTCTCTCATAAGCTGAAGCAAAAGCATTCAAATTCTGCAAGGATATGTACCACGCGGCCAAGATTCGCTGGATAAATTAATTAAATTAAATTAAAAAATAAGCATGATGCAGTAACTGAATAGCCAGCATAGAAACAAACACCCAAAACACACAAGATGAGTAGATGAGCAACAAATCATTTCCACAATATAACATGTTACATGTTTACTGTAACATGTAAAAAGAAGATGGGATAGAAGTCTCAATATTAATGTTACGTTCCTCCTTGGAGTGTAAAACATGAATGGGGGAAGAGGCTGTGGAGAGAAAGACAGTTTCATATACACAGCTGCCATTTCTTATACTCCATAAAGTTGCAGTCTACAGCAAGAGATAGCCAAGTTATTTGGTAAACTCTGCAATGATTCAATTGTATCCCAAATCCTAAACTTTGGACTATTATTATCTCCTAGTAAAATAAATGTCAGTTGCAGCAGGGATTATGGGGATAAGGTGTTCTTAAACTTCAACCTGGAAAGATTTCATAGCCGACTCCTGAATATGCTCATCTCTACCACTACACTTGTATAATCTTGACTACAAACCAAACTGTATTTAATATACTTAAATACCGAATCAGTTTCTTCTTTCTATTACATTGAAACTTTGGTAACAACTTCTGGAGGGCTCCAGGCAGAGGTGGGTTCCTGCCGATACACTCTTACCTGTTGGTCGCCGCAGAGCCGAAGAAGCCAGTGGCGTTCGTGGCGCGGGGCTTCCCCCGCCCGCTTTCCCCCGCCCGCCTGGACGCCGCCATTTTCATTCTTTTGCCCTCTGCAAAGTAGAACGCTTTACGCATGCGCAGAGGGCAAAAGAACGCAAATGGCGGCATTTAGCCGGGCGGGGGAAGCCCCGTGCCGCGAACACCACCAGCTTCTTCGGTTCTGCAGCGACCAACAGGTAAGAGTGTACCGGCAGGAACCCACCTCTGGCTCCAGGAATGTCTTCCAAGGCTTTTGAAGACGGCATGCAATTTGGGGCCTTTCCATCATTGTGTTTCTCTTCTGCCACCCCTCTCTAGATTTCAGAATTTGTTCTCATTTCTGATTAGTATGGGAACATTTGCAGCAAGATGTTGCTCCACGGTGACCAGGGATGGTAATGTTTCTGCTATGGGGTTAGCGTAGATTAGATTAGCAATTCTCCCTAGGCATCCCATGGATATTGTTTCTTCATGTTGCCGTTTCTATAATGTGCGGAATTTCTTGCCTTGTTCTATTCCCAGTCAAGCCTCTGACCACATAATTACAGCTCCTACATTACAGGCTTACGTTTTAATGACAAAGCTGTCCTCCCTGGTGATTTGGGTACACACATCTAAGGCACGATAAAGCATGCCAGATTTTAGGCTCATTGCAAAACACAAGTATAGAACCAGATACAAAAGTAGAAAATGAATTTTTCAGGCTGTCAAAACATGAATGTAATGGAGTACACCAGAAAGGAAAAACCAAGTAGATATACAATGTAAAATGCTCAAATGTCTGTTAAATGTCTAGCTAAAATTCAAGTTGTCGGAGAAATATTTGCAGTCTCTTTTTCTTTTCTCTCTTATAAATATCTTGTGCAATTTTTTTTTTAAAAAAGGTTGATACTGTGAATACAGAGATTTATTCAAAGGAAGTCTGCCTATATCCGCAACCAAACTTAAACAAAATTAAGGCCTACAAAACAGGACCGTAATGGCTCTCAAGCATCTTCTAAATCTATTGGAAGATAAATTTCTGAGATTTGTAGGGGTTTTTTTTACCTCAGGAAAAAGAAAATAGGCAGTTTCAAAATCAAAAACGTGGAATTACAATCCTCACTTGCCTAAACGTCTTGTGCTCACCAAGTTTTGAAAAATCAGAAATGCTCAAATAATATCTATGCAAGTTCATTAAGCTCAACACAAATATTAGAAAGGAAGATAAAAGGCGCTTGCTTTAAAACACACACTCTCTCTCTTATTAATTCCAGATCCTGAATTCACTTGCCAGCAGACTTCCCCCCCCCAGATATCTCTACTGAAACTAACTCTCCATGTAAAATTACGGTGGTAAAATACATATTACATTTTAGCTAGGTTCTTTCTTGTTTTGGTGGAGGTGGTTCTTTTTTATATTCTATGTTCTTTTTAGGTCTGGGCGTTTTGTAGTTCATGAACTGTTTCCAGAATTTCATTGTTCGTTTCACTTGTTTACCTGTTTGCTTGTATTCAGTTTATTTTTGTGACCTTGCTATGAAACATAATAAAATAGAGGAAAGAAGTAGAAATACAATAACAGAATGGTGCAGGTAATATTATCAAAGGTCAACCTCATTTAAATGAGGCGTTCATAATTATTATTTTAGTTAATACAGAGGTGGGTAACTCCCGGTTCGCCCGAACCGGTAGCGACTCGCTGGTGATGTCACTGACCCGGTTTGGTCGGTGCCGGTCCGTGGGCGCCGCCATTTTTTGGGGGGATTTTGTTTGTGATTTTTTTGTTTGTTTGGAATTTTCCCCCCGTGTTGTTTTCTTCTGCGCATGCAGATCTGGTTCTCTGCGTGCTTGGAATTGGGCCCTTCCTCCCGCCCCCGGGTTTATACAGACCTTTATTGCTTCTTCCGAAGCACAGCTGATCAGCTCCGCAGCTGTTTTTTGTGTTAATTTCCTTGTTAGCAACGCGGAAGGGCTTGAATTCAATTACTGAGCATGCACTGCACCTAATTTGCACGAGTGGACGCTCGCGTGCAAAACGTGCACTTCTGTTGCGATGCGAACCGGTGGGGAAGGTAAGTAGAACCCACCCCTGAGTTAATAGTGATAAATGCTAGCTTTGAAAATTTGCTGGCAAGCAAATTTAGGGTCTGGATCAAATAACAGTTAATCTTTAAGGCAAATACCTTTTATCCTTCTTCTAATATTTGAACTTAATTACTGGGATTCTGAAAGTATGGCCCCAGCAATATCAATGTTATCGTTCTGGTGAAGACTGAGTAAGCATCAGAGCGGTAATCACTGTTCAATCAATCGCACCCATGATAAATGGCTACAATCTTCTTGGCTACAGATAGTCCTTGATTTACAACCATCCACTGTTCAAAGTTACAATGGCACTGGAAAAAGTGATTTATGACCCCGCACTTATAAATATCGCAGCATCCCGACGGTCACATGATCAAAATTCGGCTCTTGGCAACCAGCATGTATTTACGATGGCTGCAATGTCCCTCCGTCATGTGATTGCCATTTCAAAACCTTCCCAGCCAACTTCTAACAAGCAAGGATAATGGGGGAAACAGTTCTGCTCAATGGCATGATTCATTTAACACCTGGAATAGTTTGTTTAACAACCATGGCAAAAAAATAATAATCATAAAACCAGACCCAACTCACTTAGCAACAATTGACTTAGCAATGGAAATTCTGGTCTCATTTGTGCTACCTGTACTTTTCACCGTTCTCCCTTCATTTCCCATTCTCAAATATAGTTCGATAATGCCTCAAATTTTAGCACCTGATTTTACAATATGGATAGCCAGGTCCATAATTTAATTTAATTTAATTTATTGTTCTTATAGGCCACCCAATCCCGTAGGACTCAGGGGGGCGTACAACAAAAAGAAGAACAATCATAAATACAATAAAAACAATTTAAAAAATTACAGAAGTTAAAAACCAATCATCCATGGGGGAGTTCAGATCTATTTCACCCCGCCTGCAGGAAGAGCCATCTTCACGGCTTTACGGAAGGCCAGCAGGGTAGGGATAATCCGGATCTCTGGTGGGAGTTGGTTCCAGAGAGCCGGGGCTCCCACAGAGAAGACTCTCCCCCGTGGCCCCACCAACCGGCATTGCTTGGTTGATGGGACCTGGAGGAGACCAACTCTGTGGGACCTAACCGGTCGTAGGGAGGTATGCGGTAGGATGTGGTCCCGGAGGTACCCATTCTCTCTGGCTAAGGCATGCTCTATGGACTCTTCATATTGTTGGGAGACAATGCATTGGCTGTGCTCGTTTCAGGCAACGTTCTTCTCCTTGAATAACCAAAACATCTTCCTTAGTAACTGACTGGAAGAACCACAAAGGGTGAGGTACCCACATTTGCTTTTGAAGTGATTACTAATACCCTTTGGAACAGAACACACATTACGCTAGCCATTCACTTGGCACCTTCTGTGGTTTTCAATGTTCAGAAGCCAACATCATTATTAGTTTCACCACAAAACAGATGTTGGGAATCAAGAAAGATGATTCTTAACTGAGAAGCTCCAAAGCGTTGCCTGTGCCTGAATGTGGAAGTCACTACAAACTTCAACAAAAGAAAAGAAAAACGAGGGAAGCTACGATGTATTACACTGTGTCATAACTTATGGCTACTCTGCTTTGGCTCCCATCAGCCTTTCCACCCCAGCCAACAACTATTGGTGTTAATTGTAAAAAAAAAAAAGGAGATTTCATGGATTAAATGCCCTTAAATCAGCCCGTATAGCTGACTTAACATGGTTCACAATTCCAGCTACATTTTATATGTATATGTACAATTTTAAATCACAAAATTTTCCTGATCTCTTCATGATCTTATATAATTGGAAAGAGAACCAGTTTGGTGTAGTGGTGAAGGCATCAGGCTAGAAACGAGGGGGCTGTGAATTCTAGTCGTGCCTTAAATAGGAAGCCAACTGGGTGACCTTGGGCCAGTCATTCTCTCAGCCCTAGGAAGGAGGCAATGATAAACCTCTCATTGGTTTGAGAGAAAGAGAGAGAGAGAGAGAGAGAGAGGGAGGGAGGGAGGGGGGAGGGAGAGAGGGAGGGAGGGAGAGGGAGAGAGAGAGAGAGAGAGAGAGAGAGAGAGAGAGAGAGAGAGAGAGAGAGAGAGAGAGAGAGAGAGAGAGAGAGAGAGAGAGAGAGAGAGAGAGAGAGAGAGATTAGGCCTGTACTCTGACCTCGGGTTTGACTAAATATAAAGCTATTATTTCTTAAACAAAAATTGTAATCATATGTTAAATAATATACTATATTTTACAAAAACCCTTCGGAACAGCATACCATACCCCAACCATAAAATAATACAATTATTAGGAAACTCAGGGGTGGGTTCTAACTTATCTCGCTGCAGGTTTGCTTCCTCCTGCTCGGCGTGGGCACGCCTTGTTGGTGCAAGTGCGCTTTGCGCACGCATGCGCAGTGCCAATTTTTTTAAAAAATTGCAAACAAATTGAAAAAAAAAGGTGAAAAAGATGGTGACGCATGCGCAGTGCCGGAAATTCGGCTTCTGCGCATGTTCAGAAGTTCCCATGGTACAGATTTTTTGGGGGGCAGTAGTCTATTTGCATGTGGGTGGACGCGCCTGGAGATGGATAGAGGAGCAGTGTCTCGGTTCCTAAGACCATCGGAAATATGTGCTTTCCGATGGTCTTAGGCGACCCCTGTGAAAGGGTCGTTCGACCCCCAAAGGGGTCACGACACACAGGTTGAGAACCGCTGCTCTAATAGATTATTTGCCTGCTGTAGGTTTCTATCATAAGAGCCAAGTAGCCTAAAAGATACAGAGAGGCAGCCATTTGCATCCCAATTCACTGGACACCAAACAATTCAGAGCGTGCAGCTGTTTCCTAGAATGGTCCCTGAGGTAACATCTGTTTATTTTCCGGCACAAATCTCCAGGAACTCTTGTTTATTACTTTATACCCCCCATTGGGCAGTATAAGAATAGCACAAAACAAGTATTATGAAATGCTAATAAAGTGCTATAAATACCGATTGAATTCATAAGCCAACCTGATCCCCAGATAATACTAGTCATAAATAATTATCTAATGTTCTTCAGAATCTTTCTCTTTAGCAAATGTATTCTTTGGTCAAAATTCTTCAGGAAACAGCAATCAAAACTCAATTTTTAGCTCATATACATTCTCTGTCCTTGTTTAGTTTCTTGCCCTATTTTTTGATTTGCAATAATCTATTTTCTGTCAACACAAGAAGAAAATTGTCCCAACTCTACAAATTAACTGCTTCAATGATTTGGGTCAACATCTCTCAAACCATGAAATTTATCCTTCCCATCACCTAGTAAAGCACAAAATGTCTGAAAGAGGAAATAATCACAAGGATTGGCTGATCCCTATCAGGTCTGTCACATCATCCAAAGCCATGTACGGGGAGTCCTCGACTTACAACCACAACACAGCCCCAAATTTTTGTTGCTAAGTGAGACATTTGTTAAGTGATTTTTGTCCCATTTTATGACTTCTCCTGCCACATTTGTTAAGTGAATCATTGCAGTTGTTAGTGACACGGCTGTTTAAGTGAATTTGGCTTCCCCATTGATTTTGCATGTCAAAAGATCACATGGCCCTGGTATGCTGCAACCGTGATAAATATGAACCAGTTGGCACGTGTCTGAATTTTGATCATGTGACCATGGGGATGCTACAACGGTCGTAAGTGTGAAAAACAGCCATAACCCACTTCTTTCAGTGCCATTGTAACTTTGAACGGTCACTACATGAACTGTTGTAAGTCAAGGACTACCTGTAGTACATATTCTCTGGAATAGGAGTTTCATGTCTGCCCAAAGGACTTGTGATAACTAGCTCCAATAGGCCTTGTCCTCTTCCATAACTCAATGGATGTACATAGGCAGAGGCTGAATTGTCTTCACTTTCACAAATGTTTATTATTGAGGTATAGAAATATAAGGGTAAGGGTACAATAGGTTTAGACATCAAGACGGTTGCTAATGTAAATGGCTTTCAAAAGGGATTGGATGAACTCTTGGAAGATAGTTCTACACACACACACACACAAACACACACACACACACACACAGTATACAGGAGTGGGTTCTAACTTACCTCGCTGCTGGTTTGCTTCCTCCTGTGTCTTGTGGGCGCTCCTTCTGGGCGCGCGCGCTTTGCGCTTGCCAATTTTTTTTTTAAAAAAAGCCAAAAACAAGATGGTGGTGCATGCGCAGTGCCGGAAACTTGCCATGCAAATATAAAATTCCAACTAAAAAAATTCCCCCCCAAAAAAAATCCAAAAAAAAGATGGCGGCGTCCACAGATCGGTACCGACAGAACCGACTCCGTGACATCGCCAGCGGTTTGCTACCGGTTCTATAGAACCTGTGCGAACTGGGAGGAACCCACCTCTGTCAGTATATATACATCTATTGAAGACTGGAAACCCCTTATTGAGTTTTTGTGTAAAAAATAAAATAAACATGATTTATGGTTTTGATGATTGGACAGGATAGATTATAGAAAGAAGAGGGTCATGGTTAAAACATAGAAAGGTTAAAATGTAAGTACTTAAGCAAAATGGTTTGACTAAGATCGGTATATATGAGACTGATTGGGGTGGATTGTAGGGGTGATACCGAAATATAATTTTATCATATCTTAAATTACTGTATTTTATTCCAATTTCATTTTAAACTATATTTTATTCCAATTCCATTTTAAATTGTATGTTATTCAATTCCATTTTAAATTGTTTTTATCAGATTTTAGAAATAATTTATGTCTGGAACTCTGCACTTTGGTATGGCCCAAGGGCTAATCAATAAAGTAAAGTAAGGTTAAAATGTAATTACACTTGTATCTATGGTGAAATCAAAAGTCACTTCTTTATATCTTGTTTTATATCTTTTTTTCTTCTATTTTTTCTTTCTAAACTTTTAGCTTTTTCTTTTTTCTTCCTTTCCTTTCCTTTTTTAAGTTTGTATTAGTTCTTACTGTTGTTAAAGCTTACAATAAAGATAGATGATAGATAGATAAATAGATACTGTAGATATAGATAGATAGATGATAGATAGATACTGTAGATAGACAGATAGACAGATAGATGATAGATAGATACTGTAGATATAGATAGACAGACAGACAGATAGATAGATACTGTAGATATAGATAGATGATAGATATTGTAGATAGACAGACAGATAGGCAGACAGACAGATAGATGATAGATACTGTAGATTAGATAGCTAGATAGCTAGCTAAATAGCTAGCTAGACAGACAGACAGACAGATAGATGAAATAAAAAGCTGGTTTACAGCCTTGCTGATCCTGCAAGATTATTCTCTTGATAATAGTAAAAAATGAGAGAGATAATTTCAAAAGAACTGCCACAGGCATATAGTAATTAAGCCTGTCTGTTGGATTATACAGTACATAACACTTCAGTGACTGTTTTCCACATTACAAGTTCTTAGGCAATTTTCAAGTCCAAAGTCCTGTCAAGGCATCTTAACATCATAAATGCCCAATTTTAGGAACATCTATCTCCATTTGCAAGTATGGACCTATTGGTACAAGAACTGCATTGAATTATCCTTTATGATGCTTGTGATACTTCAATAAAATTAAAAAAAAAAAAACCACAAGCAAAGTTTGCCTTGTCTGTTATGTTTTCAAACTCCCCCCACTTAATTCCAATACAAGTTCCAGAACTTTAGCCCAAATGTTTCTTTGAACTTTCACTTTCTGGAAATCTGCCATAAAGTTGCCATTTAGCGAGATGTAGAGTTTATGGACTTTGAGGATATTTGCCATGCGAATATAAAATTAAGATCTAAATCTCAGACTGCACAAAGCCTGAAAATTAAATGGCCATCGTGTTATGAAGACCTGCCATGGCTACAACCTACAGGTGACCCCCCCCCCAAAAAAAAAGACTTATCCTTGTAGAGAACGGTGCCTTAGACTTTCCAGAAGAAATCTGCTAAGTATCCCCAGCAAAATAAAACATCAATTGTTTTAAAAGAACCAAGTGAAGACAGTACAAGACTATGTTAGAATACTGGCTTCAGAACAGGAAAAACTCTAGTCATCGTTGGAAACATGTCAGATTTAAAAAGTCGTAAGTATTCTAGAGGCCACTTTTGGGTCTTCAAGTCTTAACTCAATCCATTTGCAGATTATTCAGATGAGCTGCTGTCCTCTTTGTTATTTAAAAAAGAAGCTGAAATAATAGCTTCAGTCATCTTTGCAAACCAAACAGTGCTGTGCCTGTACTAAAGCTACCAGATTTTGTCCTCAGCAAGGGGCTCAAAAATTATCCCTTTATTATTTGAAAAATGGGAACGGTGCTTTAGAAGAATATGTCCAAGAAGTCCTTTGATTTTAATAAATGCCATATGGAGGCCATAGAAAGCCATGATACAGCAAGCCAAAATATTGGCCCACCCAGTTTGGTGCTGCTTTGTCTTATCCGACATAGGTTCATTAGACATTTTAAACAATGGTCATTGTTTCCAGTCCAGCTGACTTGCATTCTCTCTTCTGAGTTCATAAGATGTACCCTACCATTTACGTTGCGGACTGATATATGGCCACCGTCTGAAATACAGCATCAGTTTGGTCTAGTGGTTAAGGCACCGGGCTAGAAACCAGAAGGCTGTGAGTTCTAGCCCTGCCTTAGACATGAAAGCCAGCTGAATGACTTTGGGCCAATCGCAAGGAGACTGTGAGTTCTAGTCTGGCTTTAGGCATGAAAGCTGGCTGGGTGACTTTGGGCCAATCACTCTGCCTCATCTCAACCCACCTCATAGGGTTGTTGTTGTGGGAAAAATAGAAGGGGGGGAGCATAAAGTATGTTTCCCACTTTGAGTTATTATAAAAAATAATAAAAGAGGGATCCTAAACAAAGATAATTAGGGGACTGGAGGCTAAAACATATGAAGAACGGTTGCAGGAACTGGGTATGTCTAGTTTAATGAAAAGAAGGACCAGGGGAGATATGATAGCAGTGTTCCAATATCTCAGGGATTGCCACAAAGAAGAGGCAGTCAAACTATTCTCCAAAGCTCCTGAGGGTAGAACAAGAAGCAATGGGTGGAAACTAATCAAGGAGAGAAGCAACCTAGAACTAAGGATCCATAAGTTGGGAATGCTCCAACATTGGAAGTTTTTAAGAAGAGATTGGACAATCATTTGTCTGAAGTGGTATAGGGTTTTCTGCCTAAGCAGGGGGTTGGACTTGAAGACCTCCAAGGTCCCTTCCCACTATGTTATTCTATTCTATTCTATTCTATTCTATTCTATTCTATTCTATTCTATTCTATTCTATTCCATTCCATTCCATTCCATTCCATTCCATTCCATTCCATTCCATTCCATTCGGATAAAAACAAACCATTTATCATTTTCTGTTTGCATTTAAAGCTTACAATTAAAAACCCAAATATTACAGAAAAGATTAAGTTAACACATATTGAAACCCTCTTATGGCATTCTCGCTTATAAAATGGTCTGCCCATAGAAATGATTGGATCCGACAAATTTCCAACTTGCTCTTTGAAATATGCTCTCTGCTTTGCTCAACTCACGTGAATCTTGAAATCCTGAATCGACCAGGTTTCTTAAATGATTGCTCTTCTCCCATAAGGAAGAGTTTCCAGTTGAGTGAAAACAGTGGGAGATTTGGGACACATTTTCCACATCTGTCATAGTGGCCATTTGAAATGGAAGCTTTTGATTTTTATTTTTATTTAAAAGCACAAACTATTGCCAGCACTGTGCTTTCTAAGGGCTATTCAGGAATGGCCTGAAGACATGGCTCTCTGAGAAAAACTACAGCTTATTTGAAGTACATTTTAAGAAGGGAGATGTTCACATCTAATTAACTTTTCCTTCATGGTAGAGTCTGCCTTGAAAACCCTTAATACCGGCTATTGGATTTATTTAGCTTACATCTGATTTGCCTAAGGATGCACACAAAGCAGTTTAATCAGTTCATGATTTAGTTGGGCGCTGGTCTTATATTCTTCCTGACTACTAAAGCTTTACTAATATGGTACTCAACAAATCCTTTTCAGAAGGTCTATTACAGACAGTTGAAGGAGCGGATTGCTCTGCTTTTCCTTAAAACAATAGGATCTGCTGCCTTGGGGATCTACTTATGAGTGTCCTACTTGGACCACAGGACCAAGGTCATACTGGTCAGATATACTTAAAATAAGCCAATTATGGCCTATGCATTCTTAAAAGTTATTTAAATTTTCCACCAATAATATGTGTTTGTATGTTAGAAGATGTTTGAAATGCTTTTTAGTTTGTAAGCTGCCAAAAGTCTAACGAGTAGGAAGTATACAAATATTTGTTTATTTTTCACAAATGAAGGCATGTCCCAGGATAGTGTTGCAGGATCCAATCTGGGTCGGTCACCGGGATCAGAGGTTTTGTCTTCCGAGCTTTCGGACTCGTGCTGGAGCCCGTCCTCAGGGAACTTCTCTCTAGCAGAGTGTCAGAGTGTGGTATTTATAGTGCCTGTTGTAAGTTGCTTTTTAGACATTGATTGGGGTGTATTGATGGCTGGCTTTTAAGTCAATAGCTGTCGTTTGCTTGTGTTGTCCAGCACCCGCCTTCTAAGTAGTTGATAGGCTGGTGGTATTGACTAACAAGGGGCCTGTTTCCCAGGCTTCAATCATTTCCCTGGCTGTTTTATGTCCAACAATCTTAGTAGCTGCAAAAGTGTGTTCTTGTTCATTGCAGTGTGGAGCCTACCAATGAGTCCGGGTCTCCTCGTCTGACTGCTCTCTTGTGTTCTTGCAATGTTTATTTTTATTTATCAAATTTAGGTACTGCCCACCTCTTTACCTAAGTGACTCTGAACTGTAAGCAAACAAATAAATTGTCCCCAAAGATGCTTTTTCAAAAGGCAACTGGACTTTGTTTTTTCCTTGAAGACATTTCGCTTCCCATCCAAGAAGCTTCTTCAGTTCTGACTGAATGGTGGAGAGTGGAAGGATTTATATTCCTTGCAATCATCTGGTCGCTAGCACTCTATCCTCAAGATGGCGCCGACGAAGGCTGCCTCGGTGAAATGCTCTCAAATGGTTTCTTTATTTTCTACTATTCTCTGCAATTCTCAACGGATTTCATACTCACGAGACCATCTGCTAAGAATTAAGGAACGTCTCTTTAAGGAACAGCTCTTTGTAACCTCACCCCCACCTGTCTTTACAAACACGGAGGAGATTTCAACACAGGAGAAAGCCATTTCCCCGGAACTATCAATCAGCAAACTCAGACGGCAGAGACGAAGAGGTAAAAGGGCGGGAATTTTAAATAGACTAAGGAATAAGGGAATTAAAAAAACCCCGCTCCCTTCAATCTTTCTTACCAATTTACGTTCTCTTGCTAACAAGATGGATGAAATACTTCTTTTAAACAGATGCAATTCTGATTTTCACAACGCATCTGCCCTATGCTTTATTGAAACCTGGCTAAATGAGGAAATTGATGACAATAGCATGCATATACCAGGGTTTCAGATACTTCGAGCAGACAGGATTGCAGAATTATCAGGGAAAAAACGGGGAGGAGGCTTATGTATTTATATCAACAACAGATGGTCTCAGGACATAACTATAATACAAAAATTCTGTGATGAAAACTTGGAGTCCTTACTTATTAACTGCAAACCATTTTACTCTCCACGTGAGTTCTCCTCATGTCTACTAATTGCGGTTTATATACACCCACAAGCCTCTGTAAAAAAGGCATTAAGAACTCTAGCTGATCAGATTATGGAGGCTGAAGCCAAATACCCCGATTCACTGGCCATTGTTTTGGGAGATTTAAACAAGGCAAACTTAAGGACAGAGCTACCAAAATACTTTCAGCATGTCAATTGTCCCACCAGAGGCAAGAATACCTTAGACCACTGCTACACAACACTAAAAGATGCTTATCGTTCCTTACCATGAGCAGCTGTGGGCCACTCTGATCATTGCATGATTCACCTTGTACCTGCTTACAAACAAAGATTTAAAGCCACAAAACCGACAATTAAATCAGTGAGGACTTGGACTGAAGAGGCAAAGTTAAAGCTACAGGCTTGCTTTGACTGCACGGACTGGAATATTTTTGAAGACACCTCTGCAGACCTGGATGAACTCACAGATACTGTAACATCATATGTCAGCTTCTGCGAAGACCTATGTGTACCGACCAGGAACTTGCGAATATACAGTAACAATAAACCCTGGTTCACAGTTAAACTTAAGCAGTTACGTCGTTCCAAAGAGGAAGCCTACAGAAAAGGTGATAGAATGCTGTACAATCAGGCCAGAAATGTATTAACAAGGGAGATCAGAGCAGCAAAAAGAAACTACTCTGAAAAGCTAAGGAACCAGTTCTCAACAAATGAACCAGCAAACATGTGGAAAACTCTTAAAAACATCACCGGCTACAGCAAACCACCTTCCCAAGCTGAAGGAAATCAGCAACTGGCAGATGACCTGAATGTGTTCTACTGCAGGTTTGAAAGGAAACTACAGCCACCTATCTCCACAATCTCCATCCCAGACACACCAACAACAGCCAAACCTCCTACAACTGAACCCATCCCATTGGGTTCACAGCCCCTGGTGATCACAGAAAAGGAAGTGCAAGATCTATTTCACAGACAGAAGCCGGGAAAAGCACCAGGTCCAGACAAGATAACTCCTTCTTGCTTAAAAGTCTGTGCTGACCAATTGGCCCCCATCTTCACCCAAATCACTAGAGATATGCCATGTTCCCTCTTGCTTCAAACGCTCCACTATCATCCCAGTGCCGAAGAAGCCCTCCATCAAGGAACTGAATGACTACAGACCAGTTGCTCTAACATCTGTAGTTATGAAAACCTTTGAAAGGCTAGTGATGTCCCACTTGAAAACCATCACGGATCCACTGTTAGACCCCCTGCAATTTGCATACCGAGCAAATAGATCAACAGATGATGCTGTTAATATGGCTCTGCACTACATCCTACAACATCTTGAATCTCCAAATACCTACGCAAGGGTCCTCTTTGTAGACTTTAGTTCAGCATTCAACACCATCATACCGGACATTCTTCTAACTAAACTAAATCAGCTAGCGGTACCTGAACACACTTGTAAGTGGATCACAAGCTTCCTAACAGAAAGGAAGCAGCAGGTGAAGCTAGGCAAAATCACATCAGATACCTGTACAATTAGCACAGGGGCCCCCCAAGGCTGTGTACTCTCACCACTTCTCTTCTCTCTATATACCAATGACTGCATCTCAAACGATTCATCTGTTAAACTACTGAAGTTTGCAGATGATACAACAGTGATTGGCCTCATTCGAGACAACGATGAAACCGCATACAGACAGGAGGTTGAACAACTAGTCTCATGGTGCGACCGGAACAATCTGGAACTGAACACATTCAAAACCGTAGAAATGGTGGTAGACTTCAGGAGAAACCCTCCCATCCTACCACCTCCTACAATACTAGACAACACAGTATCAACAGCAGAGACCTTCAAATTTCTAGGTTCCATCATATCTCAAGACCTAAAATGGTCATCTAACATCAAAAACATCATCAAAAAAGCACAACAAAGAATGTTCTTTCTGCGCCAACTCAGGAAGCTCAAACTTCCCAAGGAGCTGCTGATACAGTTCTACAGAGGAATCATTGAGTCTGTCATCTGCACCTCTATAACTGTCTGGTTTGGTTCTGCAACCCAACAAGACAGACACAGACTTCAGAGGATAATCAGAACTGCAGAAAAAACAATTACTGCCAACCTGCCTTCCATTGAGGACCTGTATACTGCACGAGTCAAAAAGAGGGCCGTGAAAATATTTACTGACCCCTCGCATCCTGGACATAAATTGTTTCAACTCCTACCCTCAAAACGTCGCTATAGAGCACTGCACACCAAGACAACTAGACACAAGAACAGTTTTTTCCCGAACGCCATCACTCTGCTAAACAAATAATTCCCTCACCACTGTAAAACTATTCACTAGGCTGCATTACTATTACTATTAGTTTTTCTCATCGTTCCTATCACCCATCTCCTCCCACTTATGACTGTATGACTGTAACTTGTTGCTTGTATCCTTACGATTATTTCATATTGATTGTTTCCTGATTGCTTACTTGAACCCTATGACAACCATTCTTGACAAATGTATCTTTTCTTTTATGTACACTGAGAGCATATGCACCAAAGACAAATTCCTTGTGTGTCCAATCACACTTGGCCAATAAAGAATTCTATTCTATTCTATTCTATTCTATTCTATTCTATTCTATTCTATTCTATTCTGAGAGTCATTGAGGCCCACTTGGAGGTTTATTTCTGTCCTCAGGGTCACCTGAATAGTGCAAATGGGTGTGGAACCTTCTTGGAACTGCTGAAAGGACTGTGTTGTAAACAGGAGATAGCTGGTGTTGTATCCCTCCCCCTCTGTTGAGAGAGGGCTGTTTAATCTTAATGCAAATGGCCTCTTTGACCCCTCTTTCAAACTAGAGGTCCTCTCTGTCCAGAATATGGACTCTGCTCTCTTCAGAAGAGTGGCCGTTGTCTTTCGAATGCAGATGGATTGCTGAATCTTGTCCTGATGGGTTTGTTCTCCTATGTTGTCCCATGTGCTTGTGAAGTGTCCCCCCCACCTCCAATGTACAAAAGTCCAACTAACCTTTGAAAAAGCACCTTTGGGACAACCATGACCTGGATGACTGAGAATCTCCACAGACAAGTAAATAAACTGTACTTCTGCTGCACTGTAGATTCCAGAAGAGTACATTATAAATATCCTTTATCCTAACTAGGACTAGTTTCATCATCATCTAAGCACAGGAAACACTTCCATCTAGGTTCTTTCTTTATACATATGAAATGGGAATTTGAAAGCATGGACCCAAGTCATGATCAGGAGATGAAAGACTAAATTGAATGATCATGTGAATATATTATATATCAGGGGTCCCCAAACTTGGCAACTTTAAGACTTGTGGACTTCAACTCCCAGAATTCTCCAGCCAGCTATGCTATGCTGACTGGAGAATTCTGGGAGTTGAAGTCTACAAGTCTTAAAGTTGCCAAGTTTGAAGACCTCTGCTGTATATAAACACGAACAAACCGTAACTTTTAACGGTTTAACTTTAAAAAGATTTAGCATGTTTTTGTGAGTGAACAATAAACACTTTTTTACATTTTGGTAAACAAGAAATTACTGGCTTCTAAAATTAAAAATCAGATTTTGGTAAATTTAAACATTAGAATCGGGTCTAAAATAATTAAAAATTAAAAATATTTTTTTTTAAATTATTGACTTTTATCCAGCCAATACTAACCTGGTGTTGATGGTCTTTCCAGCATATTTAAATGATGGTAGATAAAAGCCTGACTGTCATGAACCGTGTCCATATCAATCTCTTCTTCTTCTTGGGAATTTGAAAACTGCAATATTAGAAAACAAACAAAACCAAAATATATATAAAGAGCGCCAATCCGAAAAATTTATAGGGTTGATCAGAGCTATATATAGTACCCAAACAGCAAAAATAATAGTAAATAACGATATCACAGAGAAAATAGATATTAAAAAAGGAGTACGTCAAGGATGCCCGTTAGCCCCATTAATTTTCATATTAGCATTAGAAAGCCTACTGAGGAAAGTAAGAAGCATGCAAGAGATAAAAGGTCTAAAAATCAGGAAGGAGGAATTCAAACTTCAAGCCTTCGCTGACGATATGACATTTATAATTGAAGAACCTCTAGACACCGGCCCGACTCTAATCAAAGAAATTGAAAAATTTGGAAAGGCGGCAGGCCTAAAAATTAATAAGGAAAAAACAAAAATAATAACTAAAAACATGACACCAAAACAAAATACCAAATTGGAAAATTTATTAGGCATGAAAATAGTTAAAAGAGTTAAATATCTTGGGATATGGCTCACCGCAAGATGTAGTTCATTAAAAGAGGATAATTATATATAACTAATACAGAAAATTAGTAAGGACCTTGACGGATGGTCAAAACTTCAATTATCATTTATGGGTAAAATCGCGACAATCAAAATGAACATCTTACCCAAGATCTTATTCCTATTCCAGGTAATTCCAATAAAGTTGGACAAAACAGTTTTTTCAAATTTAAATAAAATGATACACAAATTCATATGGGCCAAAAGAAAAGCGAGGATCAAACTGAAACTTCTTCAAGACCATAGGAGGAGAGGAGGATTTGGTCTCCCTAACTGGGAGCTATACCACCAATCTGCTACACTCAATTGGATGAGGGAATGGATTACACTCAAAAACAGAAGGATATTAACTCTAGAGGGTTTCGATTTGCAGATAGGTTGGCACGCCTTCTTATGGGGGGACACCTATAAAACACATACATATTTCCGCCGACATTATATAAGAAAGAATCTATTAGACACATGGTTAACAATAAGGAAGGACCATTATAGAAGTGTTCCAAAATGGATATCACCAACTGAAGCAATTATATACCCGAACCTTTTAGACGTAAATAAGATTATAACATATCAACAACTCCTAGATGAACACAATGAGATGTTCTCAAAACAAGAACTTAAAGAAAAAGGAATAGACCTTGATTGGTGGCACTATTTACAGGTCAAATCAAAATACAATAAAGATAAAATAAAATACGGATTTCAAAAAAAATGTGACTTAGATAGAATATTAATGGGCAAGGACCAAAAAATGATTTCCAAATTATATAATTTCCTACTCCAATATAACTTATTCGAAGAGGTGGTAAAAGGCTCAATGATTGCGTGGGCACAAAACTTTGGTTATTCAATTAATTTAAACGAATGGGAAAAAATTTGGTCTATAAATTATAAACTAACACTGGCGATACCATACAAAGAAAACATATACAAAATGTTTTACCGGTGGCACCTTCCCCCAGCACGATTGGCAAAAATGTTCCCGAAACTTTCCCCAAAGTGCTGGAAGTGTAAAGAAGGTATAGGAACATACTACCATCTATGGTGGACCTGCCCCAAAGCGAAAAACTTTTGGATTAAGATCAAAAACTGCCTTGAACAAATAATCTCAAAAACGATCCCCCTAAAGCCGGAGCTTTTCCTATTAGGTATCTTCAGGGAAAAAATGACGAATGAAGACAGATATATAATTTTACACATTACAACAGCCGCAAGAATTATATATGCGCAGACTTGGAAAACCGAAAAAATCCCAACTACGTTAAATCTCATTAATAAAGTATTTGAATGCGCAGAACTTAGTAGGATGTCACTGGAAATGCAAGACAAAGATGATTCTGAATTCTATAAAACTTGGGACAGGTGGTATAACTGGCTTAACCAAAATAAATATCAAAAATTGCTATAATTATGTGTCATGATCCTAGACACACTATGAGTCATGATCTTAGACAGTATAAATAATAACAAATGTCTACTTTTTCGCAAAGACCGGAACAAAATATCGGAATGTATACAATTTTACAAGATTATAAAATATTAATCAAGCTGAACAAAAGAACCATTGTTGAAAAAGGGAAAATTGTTTTATTGTAATGATAATAGATTGAACACAATATAACAAGAGAAAAGAATAAGGAAAATATTGGAAGATATAAGAAAGATAATGATGTAAATAATAACTATAAAGATTAAACATGTTTTTGTATCACTAGGCTGTAAAAGGATAGCGTCGATGAGATGGTTGACATGTATGTTCAATGTTCAATGTTTTCTATACTCAAAGATATTTCTTACTTATTCTTACATATGTTTATACATGTTTTTATGTTTGTTTGGATGTTTGTTTGTCTTTTTTACATAATTAATAAAGATTATTTTATAAAAAAAAAAAAAAAAGAGTGCCAATCACCAGCTAAAATATGTTTTTTTTTCCTTTTCCACATCTATGGAAAATAATTATAATAAGCAAGCTGGTTTAAAAACAAAAATCTTGCTTTTTAAAACAGCCTAATTTCATTTACTGTCAATTTCTCCTAGAATGAGAACTATTTGTTTATGCTCCTTAAGATATGGCTATTAATACAAATGCAAACATGCAGCAGGCAATGGGTTACTCAGTCAGACCCTCCTGGTATTAGCAATTTCTTACTACTATGGGACAGATGAAGATTAGGGGACTGGAGGCTAAAACATATGAAGAACGGTTGCAGGAACTGGGTATGTCTAGTTTAATGAAAAGAAGGACCAGGGGTGACATGATAGCAGTGTTCCAGTATCTCAGGGGATGCCACAAAGAAGAGAGAGTCAAACTATTCTCCAAAGCACCTGAGGGCAGAACAAGAAGCAATGGGTGGAAACTAATCAAGGAGAGAAGCAACTTAGAACTAAGGAGAAATTTCCTGACAGTTAGAACAATTAATCCGTGGAACAAGTTGCCTCCAGAAGTTGTGAATGCTCCAACACTGGAAGTTTTTAAGAAGATGTTGGATAACCATTTGTCTGAAGTAGTGTAGGGTTTCCTGCTTAGGCAGCGGGTTGGACTAGAAGACTTCCAAGGTCCCTTCCAACTCTGTTGTTATTATTATTATTAAGATACCAGACATAGTAGTGTCAAAAGCTAAAGTTCTCTCTCCCTTGTCTTTGGAGTATCTCATGTAGTCCATAAGTGAAAAAAATCATGTGATAAGATACAAGCCATCTTTCAAAAGGGGCTGGATTTTTTTCCCCAGGCAAGTACAGAACCATATAGTGATATCTGACGTTTAAGACTGGAGCATGCATGGTTCTCCCACTATCTACCATTGACTTACCCTTATTTTGAGTTTAACTTTGCTGTCTTCGGTCTTCTCAAGTATCTGTCCAGGTTCCAGTGGAGACCCAAGAGGTGTATCAGCTTTCCTCTTCAACCCCTGCTGATGTGGAAGGGGAAGGATGGATGTTTCTTTAATAAGGTGATCATCTTCCTTGAGAAGCAATTAAAAAATTAAATTTGGAAATATTAGTAGTGGTATAACCAGAATGTAAACAATTCTAATTTATTGGGAACTGAACACAATACATTTGGGATCTTTCACAATATCAGCTGTAGGAGTAATTCTTGAGAACAGAAATGTAATTTTTCCTACTGGGATACAATGGAATGAGCTGTCATCCTCCCAAACCAGCCAAATCATAAATATGTTACTAAACAATGACAGACATTCCTTATTTTTTCTAAATAGGCTATCAGGCCCCTAGGTGTACAAGACTACTAGGAGAATAGTGGGGTAAGAGAGGATATTATTAATCGTAGATTAGTTATGACCAATGCCAAAACAAAGCTACCTTTATAAGTTGAGCCGTACAAGTAAGATTCTTAACACAGCCTTTTACTGAAAGGACATGTTTTGCTAATTAAAAAAAAGGAACGTCAGCCTAGAGGAAAAAGCCAAAGCCACATTTGTTTGTGCTTGTCACCACTTGTCATGTGGCAATTTATCACCCAGGCTGATACCTTAAAATCTGTGCCATTGTTTATGGAGGCTTCCCTCTCCGTAAGAGTCTATGGACAGGCACGGTGTTCACTTTTTCAAGCAACTTGGATGAGAAAAATTACAGCCCGATTAAATAAATGGCCTAGGGGAGACTGGAGACAAGCTTTGACCAAGGGAAGCAGGCTGTAGTGAGATCAGGAAGAACAAGGGTTAAAAAAAAGGAGACCACTGTGGGAAACTGAGCTGCTGCGGGTGAAGAAGGGAGTTCAGGGTGTGCACGGAATCGGGGGTGGGGGGGAGATTTGCTTACTGTGCTTTGGAAGCCAACTATTTGACCCAGAGAGTTTGGATTGTTAGGAGGTTCCGGCCCATTTGCTCCGGGTTCAGGGATTATCGTCGGGTTTAGCACAGCTTTCTTTTCTTTGAGGTTAAGGACCAAGCCGAGCTCCGGCAGGGGCAAACAGGAAGGCCTGCTAAGACCAAACAGGGTGAAGTACAGGTCGACGGCACCACAGCGCAGCCTCCAGTCGTGGCACGTACCTTGGGAAGCAAAGAGAGAGTGAGTGAGTGAGTGAGTGAGAGAGAGAGAGAGAGAGAGAGAGAGAGGGAGGGAGGGAGAGGGAGAGAGAGCAAAGAGTCATCTTTACAGACATGATGCCTTCCACTGCAACATCTGCAGCAAGGAGAAAGAGCTCTCAGAAAGGTATCAGCTTCATCTCTACAGGTAGTCCTGGGGTTATGACAGCCGTTGGCAATGGGATTGCCGCTGCTAAGCAGGAGGCTGTAAGGTGCAATTTCGAGTGACTGCACTGCTTGGCAATGACGATCCAACAAGTCGTAACTCCGGGTTGAGGGCCGTTTAAGGGAGAAGCAGAGGGAGTCCCAGGTAAGGAATGTAGGGGTGCTGCAGAGGAAGCCCATTACTGACCACGCACAAGATGGGGGGGGGGGTGCTGCTGTGTGGCACAAGCTCAGGAAGGCCAGGGAAGGAGGACACAGGGTGCTTACAAGGGGAGGAAGTCTGGGAAGAGAGGGCATGGATGCAGGCAAACACAGATGGGCCTGGGAAGGAGGGCACCGGTGGGTGCCTGCATGTGTGAGAGTACACAGAGGCTGGGAAAAGAGGGCACTGGTGGGTGCCTGCAAGCGCAGTGAGGGCCAGGAAATAGGGTGGTGTGCGTGTGCAAGCACAGGGAGGCCCAGGAGGGCATTCTTGGGCGCATGCACGTTAGCAAAGGATGCAAGAAGAGTGTGGTACATTTGAGTGAGCAGAGGGGAGGGAAGAGAGTGCTGTACAAGTACATAGAGACCGGGGAAGGACATAGCTGGTGGGTGCGTGCATGTAGCAAAAGAGGGAAGGAGAGTATAGTGTGTGCGAGCAAAGAAAGGTGTGTGATGTGTGTGTGTGTGTGTGCCCGCAGGCGAGCAGGCAGACATGTGTGTGTGTATAATACTATAGATATAAACCTATAGACATAGGTTTATTAGTCATTAGCTTTAATGATTATAGATTTAGTGACGTGCAAGCCAAGAAAAGATATATTTATAATACGGGAAGCAACAATATTTTGAAATATACAGTATATTTTAGCAAACAGTTCCCAGAAGATTAAAAAATAGCCAGTAAATGAAGTAAAAGGGTGTATCTCAAGCACAATTCAGCAAAGAGGAAAATTACAAGACAATCCATATATATATATATACACAACTGTCACAAGATCCTGCAGCATATGATACTGTATGGACACAAAGACCTTTTTGCCCTGATAAGAAATCTAACAACACAATGAAATGGAGCTCAACAGTTCTTGCCATCCAAAGTTGAACCCATCTTCCAGAAGATAATAAACCAGAGATTATTTCCTTTTGCTTTTCATTCCAATTTATGATTCTACTGATTTCAGCACAGACAGGAAAAAAACCAGAGTTCTTTCCCAAGCATTAATTCAGAGGTCTTCAAACTTAACAACTTTAAGACTTGTGGACTTCAACTCCTAGAATTCTCCAGCCACCTATGCTGGCTGGAGAATTCTAGGAGTTGAAGTCCACAAGTCTTAAAGTTGCCAAGTTTGGGGACCCCTGCATTAATTTGTTCATTTAGATAATGATAACAATAAAAAGTATGCAATCTGAACTTTAAAACCAGTTGTTGTGAAATATGCTGATTGCCTTGGAAGCAGATATTTCAAGTATGAATATTCATTAAAGAACTTTAAAGGAATTCATTAGTTCTAGCTTTATTCTGGGAGGCAGTTTACATTCCCCTTAATATGTAATAACACGGTGAAGATAGATCTGATTATTTCAATAGGCCTTTCAAGAGAGTTTATCTGAATAAATATTCTTACTGGTAATCTGGGACTTCACAATTGTTCTGTACAGGATGTACAATTCAAATAAAAGGTCCACATGACTCACAGAGATTTGCTGCTAACCCTTCAAAAAAATCAAGAATCTCTCTTCCATTATCACTCCTTTTGTTACAATAAGGTCAATGAGTTAAAAGACTAACTTTATGAGACAAATTTGCTTTGGTATTTTTTTTTAAATGCAAGACAAAATCCAAACTGTTTTACTTCTTGAATTTGACTTTTAGCAAAGTCTTCCCAAAATTGCCACCCTAATTATTTGAGCTGCTACACAGCTGTAAACTTGGAAAAGGTAAAAGGTCACACAAGATTAAAGTCATATATAAACGTTTTGAAAATTGTTATGAACGATTGGTCAGGTGAAAATAAATTTTTACCGTCTTGGTAAGACAGGGTCTGTTACAATGAAAAAAAAGAAAGAAAGAAACCAGTGATAGAACTCTGGTGCAACATTTTTCTTCCCTAAAGTATCGTACATTTAAAAAGAGCATCTTACTAGGAAAAGATATATCAATATTCTGCTTGCAAAAACTCAATTTTTTTTTAAAATCCAGAGCATATTTTTATATGTATGATTAATCTGAGGTTAAAAAAACCCAAGGAGTTGTTATGAGAATGAATAGTGCCACTAAACACCACTTGTCCTGGGAAGGATGAGTGGGAAAAGACTGTCTTCATAATCAGAAGTATGTTTGGCCTCTATGGGAAGCAGGATGTTAGACCTCTGAAACCAGAAGTGTCATATAAACACAAAGATCAACACCGTCAATTTATCTAACTCTCATGAATTTCTTAATCCCATTTAAAAGGCATCTAAGTAGCCATCAGTACAACTTGTGACAACAAATTAACATGCATTGTTAGATTCCCCTCGCTGCCAGACCCAATTCTAATCAAATTAATTTGAAACAAAGAACATGTGTGTTAATGTGTAAGATGTAAATCCACAGACAGAATGTGTGAAGGGCTGAAAAGGGGAGAACAGCCTCCTCCCAGTTCTGCTGATGGAAACCGTTCTATCAGGAGAAAGTCTTAATTGCATAAAAACTAACTTCCTTCGTTCCATTGCATCCTCAATTAACAGTGGAACAAATTTGCTGAATATTATTTTTATGTATTCTCCCTCATTATATAAGGATTTAGCATCTGACGATTTTGATCACCTCTGGCACTGTCAATTATTGAAATTCTTATGTTAATTCTTCGCAGAGAAATCAGTGGATTTTATTGATGTGACATTTGTTTTCCAAGGTCAGCTGAATTTTGAAGAAGCCTATCCTAAGGATCAAAACTGATCCACTAGTTCACTATTACAAAAGCAAACCCAGTATACGCCAGGCGTGATTTCCATTTATAGTATACTTAGAATAATGTTTATTGCAGAACTGACTAAAAGACAAAGTCTATGTTGGAGGAAATTGTGCAGGACTTAAGTCCAAATAAGTTCCATTCGTGTGCTTTAGACTATAATGGCATAAGGTAAATTCTGAACATATAGAAAAATGTATGTTTAGCCTCAGTCTGTATATCAATAGAGAAACATACAGAATACATACAGTAAATATAGGCAGTAAATATAGAGTACACATTGCCTTGAGTACCAGGCTAGAAAAGAAGAATATGAATTTAATAAAAGAAGGCCTTCTAAAATCAGTAGGACTTAGAGATAAGCAAATATAAATGTACGGACAGCCGTCTAGTATACATAATGTACCAAAATAAATAATTTATGTTCTATATTATAAAAATGCTAAATAATTAAGGAAAATATTTAACCTGAATTCATAAGCTTCCAGAGTTGATCAACCAAAGCTTCATTGCATAAAGGAGATTCCATGTTCTTGGTAAATGGTGGATTCTTTGTCAACATGTTCAATATTTTATGTCTAAAAGAAGACAAAAATCAACTTTTAATCCACACAAATTCTAACTTGCAGGTTTTTATTTCTTGCACTTTCTCAAATTTTAGAGGAAGTCCTTAACTTTAATATTAGAGTCAAACTCACTCATTTGCGTTCACAAAGCTTAGGAAATTACATTCTGTAAATTTGCCTAATCTTTTAAAAAAATGGAAAAAAAAACAATAGGGAAAAGAAACTAAACTAAAGGTTGTCATTATTCAGGTCAGAGGCATACAGACTTGAACCATTTATTTATTTATTAGTGAGATTTATATACCGCCTCACAGTGCAAGCACTCTCTAAGCGGTTTACACCAGTAAGCAATGTATATTTATATTGCCCCCAACAATCTGGGTCCTCATTTTACCTACCTCGGAAGGATGGAAGGCTGAGTCAACCCTGAGCCGGTGAGATTTGAGCAGCTGAACTGCTGATCACAGTCAGCTAAAGTGGCCTGCAGTACTGTACTCTAACTGCTGCGCCACCTCGGCTCATAATCTCTCTAGCTTAAAATCAACAGGCAAAACATTCAAGAAATGTATCATTTATAATCTTTGTCAGCAATTACAAATCAGAAACCATGTAGGGTAATATTTTTTTAGTATCCATATAGAATGATTACTTACTCTGCTCAGAATACACTGCGAGTTGTATGAATTTAAAGGAGAACAATTATAGGGGAAAAAAAATAAAGATGGATCTCCCCCCTCTTCTAATAGCATGCATGCTATATTTTTTCAAACTAGTTGAATATGGCAAATTGTTAGGAAAAGCATAAAAAACCTATCATTTTCTCATCAGTTTTAAGATTTCACTTTAAACAATTCTTACTTCATCTTGAAATGGAAAAGGGCTTCTGTCTTGCTAATTATCTATAACAGTGATGGCTAACCTTTTTTCCCTCGGGTGCCGAAAGCGCGTGTGTGTGCTGTCACACGTGTGCACGTGCCCACACCCATAATTCAATGCCCCTCCCGCGCACCCTGCCCCCTGCACATGCGCGCGCAACACCCCCGAACATGTGCTCGCGACCCCCCATTTTTGCCTCCCATCCCAAAACAGCGCTGGGAGGGGGGAAAGCCTCCCGTCCCCAAACGGTGCTGGGAGGGGGGAAAAGCCTCCCGTCCCCAAATGGTGCTGGGAGGGGAAAAAAGCTTCCCGTCCCCAAACGGTGCTGGGAGGGGGGAAAAGCCTCCCGTCCCCAAATGGTGCTGGGAGGGAAAAAAAACTTCCCGTCCCCAAACGGTGCTGGGAGGGGGGGAAAGCCTCCCATCCCCAAATGGTGCTGGGAGGGGGAAAAGCCTCCCGTCCCCAAACGGCGCTGGGGGGGAATCTCCGGAGATCTGGGAAGGCACGGGCGGCAGAAAGTGAGGAGAAAGGTACCCCCCCCCGCTCATACGCGCTCGTCTCCCACAAGCAGGGCAGATCCAAAAATCAGCTGGCTAGCGGGAGGTGCGCGCATGCGCGGTGGAACTGAGCTAGGGGACGGCTCGCGTGCCCACAAAGAAGGCTCCGCGTGCCACCTGTGGCATGCGTGCCATAGATTCGCCATTACGGATCTATAATTTGAAACTGAAACCGATAATCTAAACTTATTGACTCAAGCAGTAACAATCTGAATACGACGTGTATGAATATAACTTCACGTAAGACATAGAGCTTTGTTTCATACAACCTGATCAATATAATTTAGTCTGGCATGTTGTATGAACTTACCAGACCCGAGGATAGTTTCCACGACTTGAGAAACTAAGATGTCTTACAAATCTTTACCCCTGAAAATGGGACTATGGCTAATAGAGCCCTGTATTTTTTTCCCCAAGGAAAGGGAACAGAGCAGCACACTATAATTTCTATAGATAAAAAAGGCAAAATCATTTGAGATATATAAACCAAAACATTCTTTTTAACCAGGTGGCTAAAAATGAGCTATTGGAAAAAGCAAATTTACATTTAGGATATTATTTATTTATAAAATAAACTGAAATCCTGCAATGTTGGGGGGGTGGGGTGGAGAAAGGAGGCTAACCTGACATAGGGCACTGGATCATTCTGGACCATGTTTAGCAGCCACTGCAGTTCCTCGTAACTTCGGTCAACTACAAGAATAAAAATACGTCCTGTTAAAACACAATGGTCAATCTCACTCATCAGAAGAAATTAGAAAAACTTTCTTGGGGAAGAGGAAAGCAGCAGCTTACATTTTTTTATTTTATTTTTTTTACAAAACTTTGAGAACAGGCATTATGCTGAGGACAGCCAGCAAATGACAGAAAAGCTGCATTTTTCCAACCTACTATAGTCATGTTTATAAGTTTGAAAACCATCTGAATGTTCAATACTTCTGCACAAATGTGGTCTAAAATGTGGTTATGAAACAAATGTGATGTTCCAGACTCATTTGTTTAATTGGGTTCCCTTTATCTAGTTTTCGGACTTATGTGGAGAACAGATCATGTTCTAGATCAGTGGCCCCCAACCTTTTGGGCACCAGAGATCGGTTCCATGGAGAAAGGTTTTTACCATGAACCGGAGGGGGGCGTGGTTTTGTGTGCTGGCTGCATACTGTAGATGGGGCTTCACTTGTTTGTGCGGCCCAGTTGCTGACATGCCGCGGACTGGTCCCAGTCCACTGACTGGGGGTTGGGGACCCCTGTTCTAGATCATATTTATGCAGAAAGACTGAACATTCAAGAGTTCACAAATGTCTATGGAGATTAGAATAACAGAGTTGGAAGGGGACCTTGGAGGTCTTCTAGTCCAACCCCCTGCCCAGGCTGGAAACCCTACACCACTTCAGACAAATGGTTATCCAACATCTTCTTAAAAACTTCCAGTGTTGGAGCATTCACAACTTCTGGAGGCAAGTTGTTCCACTGATTAATTGTTCTAACATTCTCAGTCATCCAGGTCATGGTTGTCCCAAAGGTACTTTTTTCAAGAGGCAACTGGACTTCCTTGTTTTTTCGTTGAAGACGTTTCGCTTCTCAACCAAGAAACTTCTTCAGCTCTGACTGGATTCTTCCCTTTCCCCACCATCCAGTCAGAGCTGAAGAAGCTTCTTGGTTGAGAAGCGAAACATCTTCAAAGAAAAAACAAGGAAGTCCAGTTGCCTCTTGGAAAAAGCACCTTTGGGACAAGAGTTTACAAACTTTTAAGCATCACTGTGTGCCATTGTTTGGCAAGTTGGGAGGAGCTTCATCATTCTAGGAATATTGGCAAAAACATTTACCATATTTTTCGGACTATAAGAGACTCCGGACTATAAGACGCACCTCGCTTTTGGGGAGGAAAACAGGGGGGGGGGGGAGAAAATCTGCCTCTGCCTCCCAGCAGCCATCTGGCATTCATCTGGCCTGTTTGCCGTGGCCCGTTCCCTGCCGCTACAGCCCATTCGCCGCGGCCTGTTCACCGCCATGGCCCGTTCTAGAACAGCTGATCTGCGCTGCACCAACCCCCTCCCTGCCGCCGCAATATTCGCTGTATAAGATGCACAGACATTTCCACCCACTTTTTTGGGAGGGGGGAAGCGCGTCTTATACTCTGAAAAATACGGTAA
This sequence comes from Diadophis punctatus similis, assembly GCA_023053685.1. NCBI lineage: Eukaryota > Metazoa > Chordata > Lepidosauria > Squamata > Dipsadidae > Diadophis > Diadophis punctatus. The sequence continues at coordinate 190,812,417 of JALIGW010000003.1, forward strand.
ATTACAGACAAGGCTATTGTTGTCACATCCATAACAGCAGTGAAATCTATGAAATTGCAGGAAGAGGTTATTTTCTCCATAGGCTGCCTGATTAACCTAGGGCAGGGGTAGGCAAAGTTGGCTCTTCTATGGCTCGTGGACTTCAACTCCCAGAATTTCTGAGCTAGCATGATTGGCTCAGAAAGTCTGGGAGTTGAAGTCCATGAGTCATAGAAGAGCCAACTTTGCCTACCCCTGACCTAGGGAATAGGATAAAAGAGACATCCTTCCCTGCACATAATGGACTGTAGAGAGTCACAAAATTCCTGAAGGGTTGATGGGCTGCCTCTGTGCTCTAAAATACAATACGTTGTCAAAAGAACATGAAAGAAAACTGGGAGCGGCTTTTCTTAAAACACACAAAACCACATTATCCTCCCCACCTTTTGTATAGTCAACAACCGCTTCCAAAGCTGCTATTCGAATATCTACAAAATGGCCATATTCTGCATAAGATTTAAAGACAGCAGGATCGCTTGGAACATGCCCGTTCTTCTGCAGGATCCGAATTGCATTTAAACAGCTGTGAAGGAAAGATACGGGGTGGGGGGGAGAGAGAAAACTGCTGTAAAATCCAAATTTATAGCTGCCGGGCCCTAGGGGGAGGGCCTTCTCTGTGGCGGGCCCCGCGCTCTGGAACCAACTTCCTCCAGAGAGCCGAACCATCCCCACCCTGCTGGCCTTCCGAAAAGCCATTAAGACATGGCTTTTCCTGCAGGCTGGGGGTAGAGCCTAATCCATCTGAGCTCTCCCCCGAGTATGTCTGGTCGCTAGATGGTTTTTTAATATTAAATTTTTAATTTTTATATTTGTTTTTAATGCAATGTTTATTGTTGGTTCTTCTTGTATTTTCTCTATGCTGTACGCCGCCCTGAGTCCCTTGGGAGTTGGGCGGCATATAAGAAAACCAAAATAAATAAATAAATAAATAAAAACGTATTTTGGTCTGATCAAAACAAACTGAAGAGGATCATAATTTCTGAACTATGGAAAATTCACTGTAGGTAGTCCTCAGTTTACCATGGCAGTCTGTACCAGAAATTTTGTCACTAAGCGGTATGTTAATAAAGCACAACTGCATTGCTTAGCTTAGCGGTGGCAACACCTGCAGTCCTGGTTGTTATCATTAACCAAATCCAACAATCATTAGGTGAGGAGCTTTCTGCCAGCTTCCTGCAATCAAAGTCAACTGTCAGGAAGTTGCAAGTGCCAGGCTAGCAGGGAAGTAAGTGGTTGCTGCCAAGTGGTGAGGGAGAAAGGGGATATTCAGAAGTGGAGGACTGTGCACAAGAGTGCAAGGCAGGGTGTGAGGAGGTGCGTAACAGACATGGCACAAGTCAGGGTATGAGAGGCTGGGGCTCATGGGTATAAGGAGGCGAACAAGAGATGCAGAATGGATTGGGTGTGCACAAGAAGTGCAGAACATGACAGGCGTGCGAAGAGATGTGCAAGAGGCGTGGCTGCATGTGGGGGAGGGCGGTTTGTATGAAAGGCCAGTGTAGTATGAGTGCCAGGAGACTGGGGGAGAATGCACGGATGGAGGAGACTTATCCCAGCAACTTTCAATCTACTTTCCCTTTTGACTTTTTGGGGAAGCCAGCAGGAAAGGTTGCAAATAGTGATCAGATCATCAGGGAGGTTAAAACTGGTCATAAGTGTAATCTGCCAATCAACCAGATCCCAATCACATGACCACAGAGGTGCTGGTATAGCCAGAACTCCGAGGACCAATCATAATCAACATTCGTTCAGCGCCGTCGGAACTTCAAAAAGGTGCAGAATGGTCGTAGGTCGATGACTATCTATAATTAATTCTTCAAGTTGTGCCTAGTATAATCTTACAGAAGTGTGATGTTAATAAAAAGACTTCTGAAACTTATTAAGAAACATAAAAGGCAATTTAATATTTTCACTGTGTTATCCAATGCAGCATAGATTCATCTACAGTATGAAAAACCTTGTAAACAAATTATGGAAATAACCCTAAATCAAGAATCGTAGCTATTGTGGCTTTTTGTTTTTCTCTTTTCTCTTTGTGTCCCCATCCATGCATGAGATTCCCCTCCTGATCTAGGCTTGTCAAGAGACTGTTCTGTGTCACAAACAGCCTGGACCGAAACGTGTTTTACAACTGTACAGACCTCTACTCAAAACACCCTTAACTGACTGTCATAAATTGTAATCTTTAGCTTCTATCACGGCTTATTTAGAAAATAATGTCAAAGAACTACAGTACAAGTGTTTTTAATAATGCTTATTGGTTATTTTTCTCAAGACAGTTTTTTTTCCTGAAAAAAAAAATTATAGTCACCTATTAAATCTCTGCTTTGTCTCTTGTACATTTACTGATAAAAATCAGAACATTGTTAAAAGCGCCTTGGTGCAAGATCTGAGTGACTGAATCAAGATGAACCGCCCAGCAGTACAAAGCTAAGGGGAGAAGGAAGAAGGGAATTCATCTAACTTTCTTTCAGATTTAATTTAATTTAATTTAATTTATTGTATTTTTATGCCGCCCAACTCCTGAAGGACTCTGGGCGGCTTACAACAGGATATAGAAAATACATTTTAAAACATCATAAAGGATTAAAAAACAGTTAAAAATCACATACATACTGATCATTCAAGGCCGGACCTCGCAAATTTAGATTTTTAGAAAATCATAATATTTCCGTATCATACCTGACTGTAATTGTGTGTCTGTAACTGGGTAGCAGTTTTTCCATGTTTAAGAATCGGGTGATCTCTTCAAGAATAAGGCGCACATCAGGATTTAAATTGTCCAAAGTCCGGGCTTCATTGTTCACACTGACTGCAGGAGTTACAGAGTTTGCTAGCGCATCAATCAGTTCCGCACGGTAATAGTTGTCTGAAAACTAAAGTCAAAGAGTGAAATTTATTAAGATGCACTGCAGAGTATTTCAAAGAAAAGCATCGGCCGGACACATACCATTAAACTGGCTGCTCTAATCAAGGAAACGAACCATCAGCACAAGATAAACCCCAATGTCCAAATTGAATTTATGCGCAAAGAAACTGCTTTCGGGGGCTGAGCCCAAAGAACTTACTTATTTGTTTTTATACCTCATATCCCTGCAATTGGCTGACACTAAAAATGCATGCAATAAAAAGTCGCAACAATTTTATGCCAACAATAAATTGCAATAGTAACACTATACAATAAAATGCAATAGTAAGGCTAGATCATTTGAGCTAGCAGTTACAAAGATAAAGCAAACCCCGAAGCTTTACAAAGAGGAAAGGCATCAACTAAAGAATATAAAAAAGGAACTTTCCCCAAAAAGAACATTCAATACAAGCATACAAGCATATGCCTACCATCTCCTATCAGGAGCCGAGGTGGCGCAGTGGTTAAAAGCAGCACTGCAACCTATTTCAGCGACTGCTAGTTCAGCAGTTCAGCTGTTCAAATCTCACCGGCTCAAGGTTGACTCAGCCTTCCATCCTTCTGAGGTGGGTAAAATGAGGACCCAGATTGTTGGGGGCAATATGCTGAACTCTGGAAACCGCTTAGAGAGGGCTGTAAAGCACTATGAAGCGGTATATAAGTCTAAGTGCTATATTTTCAAACTTCTCCAGAGAACTCTTTTACCTGGACAGTGCAGATCCTGTTTAAATTTGTGAACCAATCCTGAAGCTTCCCCACCCCTAAATAATTTTGCTAAAGATCTGGGCACCCCCTCCTAATTTTCTCTGTCTTGTATTTGCAACTTATTGTTTCCTTATTGTATTCATACCTTTGGCAATGCTCTGCAACATACGCAAATGCCCAGGAACCTTCCCAAGAACTCCTTCCATTCTTTAAACAACCAAACATTTCACTGCTTTCAATCTTGAATCTAGTCCCCAATTTTAATTCTTGAAGTTATTTAAATATCCTTGACTTTGGCCACCAAGTGCCAAAGTCAAGGATGTTTTTAGCCATGGAACCCAGTGTGGAAACTTCCTAATGTGTAAATCTAAGAATCAGGTGTTTTGGATCTTAAATCCCTTACCAGTTATCTTTATCATCTACTTGTCCTGTCTTAATGTCTAGACCCATGATGGCGAACCTATGGCACGTGTGCCACAGGTGGCACGCGGAGCCATATCTGCCGGCACGCGAGCCGTTGCCCTAGCTCAGCTCGTGTGCATGTGCGCGCCAGCCATCTGATTTTCGGCTCGCGCGGAGGCTCTGGGAGGGCGTTTCTGGCCTTTGGAGGGCCTCCGGGGGAGGGGGAGGGAAGGCTGTTTTCGCCCTCCCCAGGCTCCAGGGAAGCCCCTGGAGCCTGGAAAGGGCGAAAAATGGGCCTACCTGGCCCACTGGAAGTCGGGAAACGGACCGTTTCCGGCCTCCGGGGGGGGGTGAGGCTGTTTTTGCCCTCCCCAGGCTCCAGGGAAGCCTCTGGAGCCTGGAGAGGGTGAAAAACGGGCCTACTGGGCCCACTGGAAGTCGGGAAACAGGCACTTTCCGGCCTCCAGGGGGCGAGGGAGGCCGTTTTTGCCCTCCCCAGGCCCCAGAGATCCGAACTATCCCCACCTTGCTGGCCTTCCGAAAAGCTGTCAAGACATGGCTCTTCCTGCAGGCGGGGTGATAGAGAGACCATTTGAATACCTTAGGTCTCCCCCATGTATGAATGATTATGCTTGTAATTTTTTAAATTTCTAATTTTTATATTTGTATATTTTTAAATGTTTATTAACGGTTTTTTAATAAAATGTATTTTCCATGTTGCAAGCTGCCCAGAGTCCTGCGGGAGTTGGGTGGCCTATAAAAACGATAGATAGATAGATAGATAGATAGATAGATAGATAGATAGATAGATAGATAGATAGATAGATAGATAGATAGATAGATAGATAGATAGATAGATAGTGGATAAGAGTTATATACATTTTTCCATAAATAAATAGGTCATGGTCCCTTATATGTTCCATAAAAATAAACATTCATCTGCCTTGTACTTGTCCTATAACATAAAATCAATAGAGTCATGAGGTTAAAAAAAAAGTCAGAGTTGGAAATCGGACAAGATCCCCACACCCTCTACGGTGATTAGAAAGGTATTAGAATGCTCTGAGATGTGCAAATTAACCATGGAAATACACGAAAAAGAAGACTCGGAATTTTATGATGCATGGAATAGATGGTACACCTGGTTAAAACAAAATAAAAACTTTGAAATTTGGTTGTAAAACAAGGACTATTTGTGATGAATCTGTAAATGTTCATAATCTCTCTTTCCTATGATAATTAAGTGAATTATATGTAAGTAAAATGGAAGAAACAGATCTGGAGAATGCTCCATGTGATTCAATTTTGTACAGATAGAAATAGATAAATATTAACAATGTGTTATTGAATGTTAAAAGGGAAATAAAAATATTGCAATGTGTAAGTAAAACTAGAAATACTGGAAAATACAACAGGAGACATAATGTGGTACAGATAGAATCAGATAAATATAAATGAATATTATTGAATGTTAAAAGGAAAATAGAAATATGGTTACTTGGAATTGGATATAGAAATACGATGAAAAAGCTGTAAAAGTGATTAACTATTTTTGTGTTTGTCTTGTTTTATGTATTTTTTGTTTCTTTGTAGTGTGTCGTTTTTAACAGAAAAACTTAATAAAGATTATTTTTTTAAAAAGTCTATTAATTTAAACAACTCCCTACCTTGTTTTTTCTGTTGTCATTGTACTTGATCAGGTCTAAAATGAACATTAAAACCTCTTTAGGACACAGATTGTGAACATCTCTCAGCAAGGCCATTGCAACTGGCATTGTCTGTGGGGGGGGGAAAACAAGTAATTGTTTCAGTTCAAATTTTACTTAAATCATAAGATTGTACAACTTCATTCTGCCTTCCACATGGTATTCTCTAATCAATTTCACTCCCCAATAGTAAGATTAGTGTCATACAAAATCCCCGAATAAAATTACTCCTGTGGCTCATAGTCACCATTTTTAAGAAGCAGAGGTGTGAGACTACATTGAAAAATTGATTTGCGGGATCAGAGCAGATCTTCCCTTGAGTACACAATTTACCAATAGTGGCCAGCCAGATGGATTGCTATCTCCTGATAAACAAAATGTTTTTGGAAATGGAAGTTTTGTATACCTATTATGGCTTTTTTCTGGTATTCGTTCAATTGTAGAGTGGCTATTGCTAAATGAAATGTATTAACTAAATTGTACATGGTACAAATATAGCAATATATTCCGTCCCTACTTCCCAGTTGATTAACAGCAGGAAATGATAAAGAAACATTAACCATGCAATAATGCAGCTATGAGAATATACCAAATTAGCCAAGCACAAAAAGGTTGGATATAAACCACAGACAAGTTGTCCAAACATATCTAATTAAATTTATTTCTGCTTACCTTTGGGCAGACAATTTAATAAATCAATAATTACCATTTTTTCCGAAGGATATTTTGTTTTTTCATTGCAAAGAAATGCTACCCCTTATGATGATAATAAACGTATCAAATAACAGCAACTGCTTTTGTTTTTCCCTCATATTATTCAAATCCACTCTTGAACCAAAATCTACTGTGGAAAGCTGCTGTGTTTAGAAAATCAAGTGAGATGATAAATTCTTTTCTTTTTTTTTACCTTTTGCAGAAAGTAGCTCTGAAAGTTCATGAAGTTGTTGGTTTTCACAATATTTGGACAACTTTTACAACAGAACATTCGAGTGAAGAGAGACTTCATGGCTGGTGGTCCTGTCCATGTACTCACCATGAAATTTGCAATCTGCATAATTAGGAGAGAGAGAAAACGAAGCCACATTAAGCCATGCCAAGCTTGGTCTATTGCTACCTCTGAGTGCCAACTTCTCTTTTCATCGTATTTTATTTCCAGCTTGTGGGGGCGGGGCAAGGAAAAGGTGGTTTCTGTAAATGAATATTCCTTATTGTTTAAAGCGTATAGCCTTTCAATTAGCATTATTCATATCTTCCCACTCTCATATTTGCCTGCTAAATAATTCATATGTATCTGACATGGAATCCTTGAACGTGAGGGGCAGGGAAGGTTGTGCTGTAAGTTAGAACACTGATGTCCCAAAGGTGCTTTTTTTCAAGAGGCAACTGGACTTTCTGGTTTTTCTTCGACGACAGTTTCGTTTCTCATGCAAGAAACTTCTTCAGCTCTGACTCCCCACCATCCAGTCAGAGCTGAAGAAGCTTCTCGGATGAGAAGTGAAATGTCTTCAAAGAAAAAACAGAAAGTCCAGTTGCCTCTCGAACATATGCACCTTTGGGACAACCATGACCTGGATGACTGAGAATCTCCATAGACCTAAAGCACTGATGCATGCAAATGTTTTTGCATTTACAGTATGTATACAATCCGTGTGGTGAAATCCTTTTTTTTTATACTACCGGTTCTGTGGGCATGGCTTGGTGGGCGTGGTGTGGCTTGGTGGGCGTGGCTTGGTGGGCATGGCAGGGGAAGGATACTGCAAAATCTCCATTCCCACCCCACTCTGGGGCCAGCCAGAGGTGGTATTTGCCGGTTCTCCGAACTACTCCAAATTTCCGCTACCGGTTCTCCAGAACCTGTCAGAACCTGCTGGATTTCACCCCTGATGCAATCGCCAAGGATGTAGTAGTCTCAAAGGGGCTTTTTCAAATCGCAAAAGCTGATCACATGAGCCCGGGACACTGTAACCATCATAAATACATGCCAGTTGCCAAGATTTTGACCACGTGACTATGGGGATGCTGCAATGGTCGTTAAGTGTGAAACACGGTCATAAATAACTTTTTTTCAGTCCCGTTGTTAACTTTGAACACTCACTAAATGAATGGTTGCGAGTCGAAGACTACCCACAGAGGGGCGAGAAACTATCCATGCATTAAGTAGCGTATTGATAGATTTGGTTTAGAGCAGTGTTTCCCAACCTTGGCAAGTTGAAGATGTCTGGACTTCAACTCCCAGAATTCCCCAGCCAGCATTCGCTGGCTGGGGAATTCTGGGAGTTGAAGTCCAGACATCTTCAACTTGCCAAGGTTGGGAAACACTGGTTTAGAGAGTGCTTGCACTATGAGGAGGTATATAAGTCTCACAAATAAACAAACAAGCAAACAAACAAACTAACTAACTAACTAACTAACTAATTAATTAATAATAAATAAATAAATAAATAAATAAATAAATAGATAAATAAATAAATAAATAAATAAATAAATAAATAATGCTCAAACCCGAGGGATAATATTTGAAATGACAAAGAAGCTGGCCAGCCATGTGTTACTTGATATATTTTGGGGGAGCGGGTGGCTGGGTCACGCCATGTCATGTGGGATAAATATTGAGCTGCTTCATTCTTGTCTGTGGAGATTCTTAGTCATCCAGGTCATAGTTGTCTCAAAGGAGCTTTTTCAAAAGGCAACTGGACTGTATTTTTCCTTGAGGAGGAGGAGGAGGAAGAAAAAGTTTTGCTTCTCATCCAAGAAGCTTCATCGGTTCTGGCAGGATGGTGGGAGCTATGGAGGGATTAGTTCTGACAGGATTGGGGGAGGGAGGGTTTGACAGAGCCGTCCATAGCCCCCTCCATCCTGCCAGAAACAATAAAACTTCTTGGATGAGAAGCGAAACTTCTTCTTCTTCTTCAAGGAAAAATACAGTCCAGTTGACTTTTGAAAAAGCACCTTTGAGACACGATCTCCGGAAAGTTTTAAAAAATTTATTAAACTAAGCTTTCGTCAGCCCCTGCTGACATCGTCAGAGTGTAAAATCCCCATTGAAGAGATGCTTGCTTTTATGTAATGCCGATCGATTTAGCCATTGCACGCGCAATCGGCCCACACCCTTGCCTCCCTCCTGTAATTGGCTTTGTTGTTTTTGCCTTAGTCATGCTGACAGATAGCGATGCAATTTCTGTTACCTCTTTCCCCATTGTGTATTGCCTCTTTCTTTTCTTCCTAAATCGATCGGCATTACATAAAAGCAGGCATCTCTTCAATGGGGATTTTAATATTATCCCTGGGGTTTGAACATTATTTGTAAACCAAATCTATAAATACGCTATCTAATGCATGGATAGCTTCTCGCCCCTCTGTGGGTAGTCTTCGACTTGCAACCATTCATTTAGTGAGTAACAACGGGACTGAAAAAAGTGATTTATGACCGTTTTTCGCACTTAACGACCGATGCAGTATTCCCATAGTCACGTGGTCAAAATCTTGGCAACTGGCATGTATTTATGATGGCTGCAGTGTCCCGGGCTCATGTGATCAGCTTTTGCGATGTTCTCACAAGCAAAGTTAATGGGGAAGCCAGATTTACTTAACAACCATATTATTAAATTAACAATTGCAATGATTCAATTAACAACTATGGCAAGGTGGGCTCCATTGTGGCCATACGGGGAGGTAATGTAAATACATTATAACCTCAGTCAATACTTCAATCAAGGGGAGAGTTTCTACCTATGGATCATGTGTCACTGATCATTTCCCACAATCAATATCTGGATTTAATTATTTTCCTCCCATCTCTGTTTCAGTACTGCCCTCCCCACTTTACAAAAGCCACATATTCAATCTTGAATATGAAAAGAATATGAAAAGAAGCTAGTCATGGAAGAGGCATCAGCATTACTGATTTCCTCAACGTATCCTGCCAATAACCTCAATGAAAATTTCAACCATGCCTCTGCCACCCGCAGAGTTCAAGATCACCCACGGAGAAAGACAATGCGGAATTCAGAATCCTTCCAACTTCCATCTGGAAACAGACATGGCAGTAAAGCACACTTAACAGCTGGTCTATTTGCCCCACATTCTGAACCAGGACATCTATTTTAATGGCTAGGAAACAACTGAACCCTACTCTATTTGTGAACACAGTACCGAACGCAAAAAAAGGATGCTTTTTAAGCAAAACCTCACCCAAAAAGGTAGCAAAATAATCTTCTTTTACCTAATGTCTAGAAGGAAGTTATAGCCAGACAGTTGTGCTAAAGTACCTTCCTCCAGTTGGTCAGTCGGCAGGAAAGTATGCCAGGATAAACTTCATGTCCATTCCTATTGTACCCTAATAGCACATCAGATAGTGGTGCTGTCCTTTGTGTTTTAATGCCAGTCAAAAGATGGGTGGATTCCCCCTGGCTTGGCTTCCTTTCCAACTAAGGACCCCTCACCATTGGCAAAATTTACTACCGGTAGCTCTCGACTTACAACAGTTCACTTAATGACCGTTCAAAGTTACAACGGCACTGAAAAACGTGACTTGTGACCATTTTTCACACTTATGACCGTTGCAGCATCCCCATGGTCACGAGATTTACCATACTTTTCCGAGTATAAGACGCACTTCCCCCCTAAAAGGGGGTGGAAATGTTGTTGCGTCTTATACACCGAATACAGCCATTTTTGGCCTCCCGAAACACCGCCCCGGGTGTCCCATTTTTGCAAAAAACAGGCCAGTTTTTTTGCAAACGGGATGCACAGAGGGTTTGGGAGGCCTGCAGAGTGCTCCTGGGGGCTGAGGAGGACAAAAACATGATGCGTGGGGGGTTTGGGATGTGAAAAATGGGGCGCACAGAGGGTTTGGGAGGCCTGCAGAGTGCTCCTGGGGGCGGGAGAGGGCAAAAACGCTGTTTTTGCTAGAAATGGGCCCGTTTTCGCAAAAAATGGGCTTGTTTTTCGCCTCCCAAACCTGCCCCCCCATGTCACGTTTTTGCCCTCACCAGCGCCCAGGAGCACTCTGCAGGCCTCTCAAATCCTCTGTGCAGCCCGTTTTTTTTGCAAAAAAGGGGCCCGTTTTTGCAAAAACAGGATGTGCAGATGGTTTGGGAGGCCTGCAAAGTGCTCCTGGGGGCCGAGGAGGGCAAAAACTTTTTTTTTCTTGTTTACCTCTTCAAAATCTTGGTGCGTCTTATACTCCGGTGTATCTTATAGTCCGAAAAATACAATCCATTCAGATGCTTGACAACTGACTCACATTTATGATGGTTGCAGCGTCCCGGGGTCACATGAACTTCTTTTGCGACCTTCTGACAAGCAAAGTCAACAGTCACATGACGTATCGTGACTTTTCCCCCCTTCGCTAAAACGGGGGGTCAGCGTGGCCAGCGCGTGACGCATCCGGCCCATGGAGAAGGCAAGAATGGTACCCAGAGATATCTCCAGGGAGAAGAGTCAGAAACGTGAAGAAGACAGCCAAAAGATTGTGGCCGCCATCTTGATTTCGTTTTGACTCCTGTGAATATCCATGATAGCACTGCTTCTCAAAGAAAAAAATAAAAAAAATAATTGCTAAGAGAAACAGTTGTTAAGTGATTTTTGCCCCATTTTTGCTCCCTTTCTTCCCACAGTTGTTAAGTAAGTAACACGGCTGTTAAGTGAATCTAGCTTCCCCACTGACTTTGCTCGTCATAAAATGGGATCACATAACCTCGGGGGACACTGCAACTGTCATAAATACATGCCAGTTGCCAAGAGCCAAAATTTTGATCATGTGACCATGGGATGCTGCAACGGTCATAAGTGTGAAAATGGTTATATGCTACTTTTCTAAGTGCCACTGTAACTTAACATGGTCACTAAACCAATGGTTGTTAAGTCTAGGATTACTTGTAGAATCAACCTTAACAGTAGCCAATGGTTCCAAAAGGGTTAATGCACAATAACTTGTTATCAGAGGCTTCATATGAAGTGGTAAGGTGAGGTACAGAATATTATAGAAACATGATAGTATTGAGTTAAATAAAAATACAGGAGACTATAGAATGTGCTTGGGTACTTCATATTCACTGTTGCTCCAATTTCAGTTAACCAGTGGGCACCCTATATGTCAGTGGTTGGGTTGTAAAATATTTTGCCACCGGTGCACGCGCCGTTTCTGCGCATGCGCAGAAGCGTCCTGGGCGGGTGGGCGAAGCCTCCCACTGCCAGCGCTACCGGTTCTAAGAACTGGTCCGAACCGGGAGCAACCCGCCGCTGCTATATGTACTCAAGCCATAATGTGGGTACTTTTTAAACTAAGTATTTTTAATTTTTTGAAAAGCTTTAAAAATTAAGAATAGCTGATATCTTGCAAAACGATGCAGGAGAATATGCACATTTTCTCTTAATTCTCTATCTCACAAGAACTGGATATTTCTTTTATTTTGACAGTGAGCTGATGCCATCTAGTGGTATTTGAATACAACAGTACTCAGGGAACTTACATGAAACCCTGATCTATGTATTGTTTTCAAAGTAATAACAGATGGATAAAGACCCCTTTTTCCTGGTTTTCTGCAGCTGCATCACACCTCACCTTTAGCAGTTTGCTCAGACTTAAAAGAACCTGCGTTAGTATCTGACAGAACCAGGTGGCCATTTCTTACCTTTGCAAGGCAGAAGCAAGCCATTATCCTCACTCGGTAGAAGCACTGCTCTTGTTCGAGAATATCAGTCAGCGCAAGCCGGGATGCCGGGGTGGGGAACTTCTGAAGAGCCAAAATGGATTCCTCTTGCGCAACCACGTCTCTCTCGTAGCGCAGTTGGTATTGCCACATGAAGTCCGCCTGTTCAAATTCTACCTTCCTCAAAACAGACATATCTGGATCTATTCTTATCCATAGCAAAGGGGAATCGGCACTGGAAGAAGAGGATCAAAACTTAGGCCAGGGCAGCAAAATAATGGAACAACATTAATTTTTTCTCCCAATTTATTGCATCTCTGATATTTTCAGCATGAAAATTGGTAGCCCATTCAGGACAGTGAGTTCTGTGCTTAATAAATCTTTACCTGGAATGCAATTTTTAGTGCAAAGAACATTGCAACTCCACAATCGATGTACTTGAAAATAATCTCAAGCAAACGTAGCAGAAAAATTATATATTGTCTCATTGCAGTTCCTACCGATTGCATGGTGTATTATACGGCGTCAAATTTTTCCAATGTGAGCTCTCTGGGAGGGTAACAAAGAAACCACTCACTCTGGTAGCACAATATAAACTAAGTCACAATTTCATACACAAATTTTGGGGCTGTCATAATTTAAGTATACAATATTAGGATTTGGCAACTGAGGCTCATGACTTACACATTTTTCCTCCTCTCTCTCAGGTTTTCTTCTTTATAGTCTGGTTTTCTAGTACCTACCGATTGCCATGACATTGAAACTAACAAGCTACAATTCGACTCTTTAAGTTTTAAATCAGGGGTCCCCAAACTTGGCAACTTTAAGACTTGTGGACTTAAACTCCCAGAATATTCCAGCCAGCATAGCTGGCTGGAGAATTCTGGGAGTTTAAGTCCACAAGTCTTAAAGTTGCCAAGTTTGAAGACCTCTGTTTTTAAATCATGCTTTACAAATCCACTTAAAAATGCTGTTTAGAAGTTTAAGCATGCTAATTCCAGGGTCAGACAAAATACAGTTAATAAAAAATTAAGATCAGAAAGGATCACGCACAACACTGAAGTGTGATTATAAAAATATTACTGAGCAATTTCTCTCCCTTTCTGCCAAACGATACTTTTAGGGTATTAATTTTATAAATTAGGAAAGGTTATACATTTAACATGGCTGCTTCAACCTCTTTATACTCCAAGTGAGAAAGAATGCGATAATAGGCCTATTCCCTGCCACTTAGGTTATTATATGAAGGTATTTGGCGAGGTAATTATTTCATGCCACATAACAAAATTCAACAGAGTTCCTAGACGTTTTGAACACCTCCATTTCTACTTATGTAAGCACTGTTATTAAACAGTTCCTGGCCCTCCAAACTATAGAATATTCCAAAAGTCTCTGTACTTAGAACATTCCTTTCAATCAGAATGCACAATCAGAGGAAGGAAAAGTCCCTGCACTATTGACTAGTACTTTCTCATTTTGATATTTATGATCAATAGCAATACAATAGCACTTAGACTTATATACTACTTCACAGTGCTTTACACCGCTCTCTAAGCGGTTTACAGAGTCAGCCTCTTGCCCACGACAATCTGGTTCCTCATTTTACCCACCTTGGAAGGGTGGAAGGTTGAGTCAACCTTGAGCCTGGTGAGATTCAAACTGCTGAATTGCAGGCAGCCGGCAGGCAGCAGAGTTAGTCTGCAGTATTGCATTCTAACCACTGTGCCATCACGGCTCAATATTCTATTATGTATTTAAAAGTGCTGCATGGAGAAGATTTTCAAAAATTCTGTGCCTTTCATAAGTTTACTTACTCCATGGCAGAAAGGTCCATGTCCACTTCCTCTCCATTCATCAAAGGGATTTTTTTCTTCTTATTGCTGCATAAAAACCAGTAAGAGATGCATAGTAAAATCATATTTTGATCTTTTTCTTTTGTTATGAAAAAAAATAAGCCACGGCTACACAAAGGAAAGAGCAGCTTATGATTAGGTTGTCAATCAAACTGGGCATTCTGAAATATTTTTGCTGATTCTTATTTCTACGGCAAATGTTTATTTTTTCTCCCGCCTACTTCCTTGTATAGTTGCCTTTTTTTTTTTGCAATAGCTTTGATTGTCTGCAAATACCGTAATTTTCGGAGTATAAGACGCACCTTTTTCCCCCCTAAAAGAGGCTGAAAATTTGGTTGCGCTTATACTCCGAATGTAGCTTTTTTAAAGCTTTTTTTTCCAGCCCTAAAGAGGTGCTAACAAACTTCCCGGCTCTTCCCGGCTTGTTTTCATTGCTACTCCCTCTGAAAAAGATTTTTTCAGCCCTAACAAAGTGCTAACGATCTTCCCAGCTTGCAAGATTTTTTCATTGCTACTCCGAATTCAGCCCTAACCAGGGGATAAAATAATGTGCTGAAGCTGACCAGACTAAGGACGCTAGCCAGATGAATACCTGGTAGGTAGATTTCCCCCCCCCCCTATTTTCCTCCCCAAAAACTAAGGTACGTCTTATACTCCAAAAAATACGGTAGTTCGTACTGTCTGGATATCCAGAATACTGTTTTATAACCTTTTGATCTACGAAAGGGAGACAGAAGTGCATATTAGTGACCAACACCTTCTTACAACTAAGATTCTTTGAGTTGTTAGAGTGGCTGAGTATTTATTGTGCTGAAACAATGTCAGAAGACCCAGATCAAACTGTAGACATCAATGTTGCGTTAACCACTTTTTGCAAAACGTGAATTTTTGCATTCCTTGCGTGAAGACTAGTTTTTCATATTGCCATGTTGATACTGGACAATGCAGCATCGCCATGGTTTTGAGAACTTTTGATAAAACATGTCTAATAATAACAAAACCATTAAAAATAAATTTATGGTAGTCACTTCAGATAATGAATTTTATAATGAAATTGCATAGGTGGAAAAAGCCCTACCGTCTGCTCTTTGAATGACAGGGTATATCGTGTTTGAGGCTGTTTTCTTCTATTTGAAGTGTGTGGTTGAAAGATCCATCAAGCTCCTGCACTGTCACCTTAAGCGGACCCTTGAAAAAGATGCATTGTTATCAAGTACCAGCAGTCATAATCTATGACAGCCTGAGGTGCATTTCCACTGATACCCTCCTCACCTTCACAGAGGAGGCTGAAGAAACTGACTTGGTCATTGTCACTTAAGCGTGCTTTAAAGATAAGCAGAGGTTTGAACTTGAACATGTTTACTGCACAATACTGAATCCCACATTTAATATATTTACCTTGTCAGCTATTTCTTGCTGAAGAAAACTTTATTACTTTACATTAACTTTATATTAACCCCATTATTTTACGTATTAAACAGCAGGCTTTTAGCTCATATTTTTACATTCAAAACATACATGAAATGGCCAGAAGTTAAATGAATTCAATATTTACCCCGACATTTTACTTCAGTATTGAGCAAGGTTTAGCTGAAGGTAACTGAAAGAATGGTATTTCAAATTTTATTTACATCCAAAAGGTCCAAAAGCAAATTACAAATAAATCTAAACTTGGCGTTAGATAAAACAGCTTAACAAGTAAAATCCAAATGAGGAAAAGTATGTAAAAAATTACTTGCAGATAAAAATCCTAAGACTGCAGTGCCCAGATTTTTAACTATGGCTATAAAAACGGGACTTTTACTAACAAATCAATGAGTTGCGGTTTTATTTATTAACTATTTTACTTGTAAAAACGTTTTATCTAATACCAAGTTTAGATTATATTTGTAACTTGCTTTTGGGCCCCTAGGCCATAAATAAAATTAGAAGCATTATATAAAACCTGGATAAAATCCAATGTAACACATGCAGCATTCTTCTCATGCAAAGAAGCGTACAATTGTCTTTTTTTTCTTGTTCCCTAAATAATAAATGAAAATGATATTCAATTTTCATTAACAAGAGATGAAAGAAGCATTTAAATTAAGTGGGGGCGATGATTCTGCAGGGAGGGTTCAGGATAATAAAATAGCTACTTAATTTAATAGAAGTAACTTAATACAAAAGGAACTATAATGCAATATTTATCGTATTTTTCGGAGTATAAGACGCACCTTTTCCCCCCCTAAAAGAGGCTGAAAATTTCGGTGCGTCTTATACTCCAAATATACCCCGTCTTGCAGGATTTTTTCATTGCAACTCCCTCCGAAGAAGTTTTTTTCCAGCCCTAAGTCTTTGCAGGCTTGTTTTCATTGCTACTCCCTCTCAAGAAGATTTTTTTCAGCCCTAACCAGGGGATAAAATAATGTGCTGAAGTTGACCAGACTAAGGACTAAGTAGGTAGATTTTTTCCCTTATTTTCCTCCCCCAAAACTAAGGTGCGTCTTATACTCCGGTGCATCCTATACTCCGAAACATACGGTAACAATTTTGACAGATTTTAAGGGGGGGAAATGTACAAAAAGTAAACTTACCACATATTTCTGCGTCCCAGGAGAGGTATAGTCTTGCTTTATTTCTAATTCAAGTACATTTCGTTTTCGATTAAACGCAAAACTTCCATAAAATTTGACCACACTGCTTTGATCTCTGCAAAAACTCAATAGGAAAATATTTTTTTCAAGCTTAACTGCAATGCACAAGTTTCGCTTATTTAGGGCTTGAAAGGGTTGGTCTTCCCTGATGAATATGTCAATAATAATAGCAATAGCAGTAGCACTTAGACTTATATACCGCTTCACAATGCTTTATAGTCCTCTCTAAGCGGTTTACAGAGTCAGCATCTTGCCCCCAACAGTCTGAGCCCTCATTTCACCGACCTCGGAAGGATGGAAGTCTGAGTCAACCTTGAGCCAGTCAGGATTGAACTGCCAAATTGCTGACAGACATCTTTGCATTTCAAATGCTTAGCTCTGAAGTTATGAAATCTGAATCTGAACAGTCCGGGTTAATAAAGGAAAGTTAGTTACATGTACAGGTAGTCCTTGGTGAACAACAGCAATTAGGACCAGAATGTCTGCCGCTAAGTGATACGATTGCGAAGTGTGATATTACGTGACCATGGACGCTTAATGACAGTGATTCCAGCACTTCCAGTTGCCATATTTTTTTTAAAAAAATATCATACTACTGTGTTTCCCCGAAAATAAGGCCTCCCCCGAAAATAAACCCTTCCCCAAAAAATAAGCCCTCCCCCCGAAAATACAATTTCCTCTGGTTAGGGTTAAGGAGACAGCTGGAAATCAGGTAAGACGGCAAGAGGAGCCCTGTCTTGTTCCATGCGCCCCAAAATAATAAGACCTCCCCGAAAATAAGGCCAAGCGCTAATTTCGGGGTTAATAAAAATATAAGGCGGGGTCTTATTTTCGGGGAAACACGGGGTATCATTAAGTGTGATGTCATGTGGTTACCATTTATTAATTCCCTGCCAGCTTCCTTATTGATTTGGCTTGTGCGAAGCTGGCAGAACAGGTTGCAAATCACAATCACATGACTACATGATACTGTGATGTCATAACTGCAAGCGCGCAGATTGATCCACATGATCACGGGGACACCGTGGCAGCTACAATGTCAAGTGCCTGTCATAAATCGCCCCATTCAGCTGTGTTGTAACTTGAACTATCGTTGAACGAATGGTTGTTAGCTGAAGACTACTTGAACCTGTGAGCAGTTGCTAAAAAAAGGAGTCACTAAACAAGGAGTAAATAGGCTGAGATTGACAGAAATTCTGCATTTTAATGATCAAAGACGCTACTTTAGCAAAAACTATCTGTGGTAGCAAGAATTGTATTTAATTTTGTGAACGTCATTGTACTTACTAGGTAAAATCTCCAAAGTAAGATATTAGAACTACCAAATAGATTTGCAAGTTTCAAGATCTGTACCAATCATTCCATGCGATCAACTTGCATAGCAATTTAAATTATTAGTGTGCATTGCCACAAGTCCTTTGGTGTTATGGATAACACCAAAAAGTAAACATTAAATGTACACTGAAGATGGCATTTGTACGAGGTGCAATGACAATAAAGTAAACGAAATTAATCTGAAACGAAGATTTACAAGAATCCTTGACTAATATTGTCTTGAATTTTACTAGAGTTTCTCTGTTTTTAAGAGATGTCATACTCCTTCCAGAGTTCCGCCACTACCATAAAACATTTAACCACAAAA
Organism: Diadophis punctatus similis; assembly: GCA_023053685.1. Taxonomy (NCBI): domain Eukaryota; kingdom Metazoa; phylum Chordata; class Lepidosauria; order Squamata; family Dipsadidae; genus Diadophis; species Diadophis punctatus. The sequence continues at coordinate 190,830,961 of JALIGW010000003.1, forward strand.
TAAAACCACCGCCAAAATGGGATTGGTCCTTGCAAAAAGAGATAACGGTTTGAACAATATTACCAAAGATAGTTTTTCATATATTACCGGTAGGCTATTTGTTTAGATTGTCCTAAGAGCAGTTGTTTATCTCCTTCATGTAAGTAGCCCAACCCACAATGGAAAAGGATACACCCATTGCTTAATTAAAGGTTGAATGTCTTTGCCAGACACATTGGAAATGGATTTCAAAAACCCAGATGTAGACACCAGCATCTGACTCCACATATGAGATTGGAACTTCTGGGACGAAGCCGTGCTAGCTAGACTCAACAGTTTGTTGAAAACCTATGATGAAATTAAGTCAGATTCAGAAAATTGGTCAGTTTCATATATCTAAACAGATTTTTAACCTTGAGAAATGCAAATGACAATAATATAATTGTGTACCTTTTAACAAAAGGGATATTCGAGTGTTTGGAAACTGAAAATTACATTTGACTCTTGAACATAGAACCAGACCAAAAGCGTTTGATTTAATTTAACTAATTAAGAATAATTAGCAGGAACGTTTTTCCTATATTTAATGATTTGTGCCTTCTGTCAATTTCTGCTGTCATTTAAAAAGTAAACATCTGCAGTAAACTTTGATTCTTTTCCTTTGTACCTCTGATTTAAAAAAAAATCCAAGTTTAGTACTGCTTTTAAACATTCTATGAAGAACAAAGTGAAGCAGAGAGCATCAGAAACACCAAGTTTCAGTATTCCATATAATAATAATAATAATAATAATAATAATAATAATAATAATAATAATAATAATAAATAATAATAATAATAATAATAACAACAACAACAACAACAACAGAGTTGGAAGGGACCTTGGAGGTCTTCTAGTCCAACTCCCTGCCTAGGCAGGAAACCCTACACTACTTCAGACAAATGGTTATCCAACATTTTGTTAAAAACTTCCAGTGTTGAAGCATTCACAACTTCTGGAGGCAAGCTGTTCCACTGATTAATTGTCCTAACTGTCAGGAAATTTCTCCTTAGTTCTAAGTTACTTCTCTCCTTGTTTAGTTTCCACCCATTACTTCTTGTTCTACCTTCAGGTGCTTTGGAGAATAGTTTGACTCCCTCTTCTTTGTGGCAACCCCTGAGATATTGGAACACTGCTATCATGTCTCCCCTGATCCTTCTTTTCATTAAACTAGACATACCCAGTTCCTGCAACCGTTCTTCATATGTTTTAGCCTCCAGTCCCCTAATCATCTTTGTTGCTCTTCTCTGCACTCTGTAAACAAAGTTGCTTTACTTTTTGAACTAAGCATATCATGTGAATTCAGCTATTGTAAATTATATTTTATGGTTTAATGTTGTGAAAATATAGCTAGTAAGCTTATTGAGCTGGGAGTTCAATTAAGCCCTTGCTCAAGACACAAATGAAATCAACGCTTCGAACCACATCCATTGCGCACAATCTCATTATGCCTGCAAATACTTGTTGACATAAAGATGATTCTAAAGACAGATCAGTGCCAAAATGCATCCTGTTTACAAATCAAACATAAATAGTGTCATGCTGGATCAGCCTAACGGGAATGTTCCAGCAGCAGCAAATTTCCTGTCTCTGACAACACACAAAAGCTCTCCCTAAGTGTTTATCACAATTTCTCATACTTAGATTAATGCAGTCTATATTCCAGGATTCCTTTCAGTACATCACTGTTTATACATTCAGTGTCCAATATAAAATAAGAAAAAAACATGCTCCTAAAAGCCTTCCATTTATTTTAAAACTGTTTCCATGGGAAAATAGAATACTCAGTTGTTTACATCAACAAGGAGAGAAAGAGAAAATTTGGATGCATGTACAAAAAAATTCAAACTGCAAGGGACTGATTAAAGGGGCAGTCATATAAAAAAAAATGCCCATGGTATCTAGATTCAGAGAAAGATGTCAAGGCAACAGAATGCAGATGCTGGGCTAATGACCTATTTCATCTGTAAGAAATAGAACTACTATTCAAACAAATATCAATATGGCAAGTATTTTTTAGGATTCAGGTTTTCTCCTGAGCAAACATTATAAAATGACAGATTGTTCTCCCACAATCTGTTTCCAAAGACAATTTTCACACACACACACACACACACACACACACACACAGAGAGAGAGAGAGAGAGAGAGAGAGAGAGAGAGAGAGAGAGAGAGAGAGAGAGAGAAATCTTAGCCAACATCATCTGTGGTTGTAGATTAACCATTCTTCTTAGTCAGCTTTAGAATAGAATAGAATAGAATAGAATAGAATAGAATAGAATAGAATAGAATAGAATAGAATAGGATAGGATAGGATAGGATAGGATAGGATAGGATTTTATTGGCCAAGTGTGATTGGACACACAAGGAATCTGTCTTGGTGCATATGCTCTCAGTGTACATAAAAGAAAAGATACATTCATCAAGAATCATAAGGTACAACATTTAATGATAGTCTGGGTACAAATAAGCAATCAAACCATATTAGGAACCAGTCAATATAAATCTTAAGGATACAAGCAACAAAGTTATAGTCATACAGTCATTAGTGGGAGGAGATGGGTGATAGGAACGATGAGAAGATTAATAGTAGTGCAGACTTTGTAAATAGTTTGACAGTGTTGAGGGAAATATTTGTTTAGCAGAGTGATGGCGTTAGGGAAAAAACTGTTCTTGTGTCTAGTTGTTCTGGTGTGTAGTGCTCTATAGCGTCATTTTTTTATTAACCAACTTCAAACCCTGGTTACGGGTCTTATTTAAGCAAAGAATCTCAAAGAATCTCGACTGTTAACATGTCATAATCTTTCAGCATTAATGGGGAGTATATGTTTGTGTAGAATGGGAACAATTTTATAAATTACAAAGAACTGAAATCAATCATTTTAGCACGTCGTAAGTAGAAATGAAACAAAAGACCAATTTTAAAGGAATTAAAAATATTTCAATAGAAGATCGAAATACTTACTTGTAACATAAACTCCATGCTTATTCTGTTTTCTATCAGTCTCATAACTAGGTGGGCCTTGCATTGAAACATGGTGTAATATTCCCAGGATAACGTGTGAGGATGTTTTATAGAAAAGTGTAAATGGGATGCAGGGCTGGAAAATTAAAGCAGGATAATTTTTCATTCATGGTATATTTTATATTAAATATATATTGCAGCTGAGACTACAACAGAAATAAAAAGGCAGATATTTTCTACTAATTCATGAATTACATAGTATTAACTATAAACATCTAGACTATTAAAAACAGAATTCATGTTATTGCAAATTTTATTCACTTCTGAAGAACTTCTAAGGTAAATGTAGGATTTAAAATTAAAATCAAAATAATAAATAAAAGATTCACATCTGTTTCGGGGAAAAAACAGTAATTTGCTTTTACATGAATATTACTAGCATAATGATATATGAGCAGTTTTTAAAAAGTACATTGTTATTCCTCTTTATCATCATGCTAAAATGGCTATTCCATCATAATTCATGTCCAAGTATGTGAATTTTATGGAAAGTAACATTTGGGAAAAGTATTCTACTCAAGAAGACAGGAATTGTTAAGATCACTGTATAAAACCACTTCAGAGATAGCAATCCTATTGCTGACTTTTACAGCAGTATATAAACAAATCACTAGAATTGTAAAATGTTTAAAACAGCGAACTAATTGTAAAGAGCTAGAACAAAAAACACCAAAGATATAATATACATCAAATGTATAAGTAGACTTTAAATCTCAAATCTGATTCTCTGATAACGGTACTAAAGGACATCAACAATTTTCAGAGGGGTAACTATGTTAATATTTTTCAACTAAAATATGAAGCATCTGGTGGAAGCATAAACATTAAGAAATTATAGAATAAGCCTTTGTGGATCACAAGCTTACATCTGAACTAAAGTATAACTTAAAAGAAACTTACAAAAACTTTTGTCTTAAGCATTACAAGACCCTTGTTTACCTGCTACAAAACAACATACTCAATTTTCCCCTTATGCTCTCATTAATAAAATAATATTAATAGTTATAAGTCAAATGTTATTTTCATTTCACCACTGAACCTGTTTCTTTTCGCTGGAAAGGTTTTGAACATATATTCAGTTAATACAGTACAATGCAGTTTAATACAATTTCACAGACACACACAAACACACACAGATACAATAGAAATGTTTGCCAAATAGGTCCTTCACAAGGACCCGCCAATAGAAATAATTTAAGCCCTAGGGTCAATTTCTCATTACTATTCTAATAGGCATATATTAATTGCCCTGTAACTCTATCCATTGTTTACTAAACGTACTTGTCCTTTTCTTTCCCTCCACCAAAGATTGGATGCAGTAAGACGCCACCGGTCTTTAATTCGTATGCCACTATTTTGTCTAGTTCCTGAAATGCAAAACATTTATTTATTTATTTATTTATTTATTTATTTATTTATTTATTTTATTGAATTTACAATCGCCGCCTATTCTCTCATGGTGATTCAAGGCGGCTTACAGAATATAAAACCACATTTAAAACAATAAAAACTAACAAAAAGAATCAAATACAGTGACTTACTTAATACTTTGTTGGTTTAAATATTAAATAGATACCCAAGCACAACAAACTGTTGTGTGAAAATGTATAATTGGAGTAAGTTAATATTTCAGAAAGTTGTGTACCGTATTTTTCAGAGTATAAGATACACCTTTTTCCCCCCCTAAAAGAGGCTGAAAATTTGGGTGTGTCTTATACTCTGAATGTAGCTTTTTCAAAGCTTTTTTTTTCCAGCCCAATGAGGTGCTAACAATCTTCCCGGCTTGCAGGCTTTTTCATTGCTACTCCCTCCAAAGAAGTTTTTTTCCAGCCTTAAGTCTTTGCAGGCTTTTTTTCATTGCTACTCCCTCCAAAGGAGGTTTTTTTAAGCCCTAACCAGGGGATAAAATAATGTGCTGAACCTGACCAGACTAAGGACGCTAGCCAGATGAATATCTGGTAGGCAGATTTTTTCCCCTATTTTCCTCCCCAAAAACTAAGGTGTGTCTTATACTCCTGTACGTCTTATACTCCGAAAAATACGGTATTTTATTCACGGATCACCCAAGCCTCTAATCCACATTGTTTTACATAACAATTCCAAAATTAGCACATACTGTACATGTTATTTGTATCTTGGTTTATGTCCCTCTATTTGTGATAACTTTGCTTTAAAGCAAAGCATATTTTAAAGCATATTTTAAACTTTAAAGCATATCTTTAAAGATATGATTACTTTGTTGAATTTATCCTCTGGAGATTTTGAGATGCTTCCAAAAGTTCTATCCATCTGGATGTATTTACCTCCTTAATCCAGTGACGATATTCATTAACACCAAAGGTTTTCTTCATCCAAAGTCCATAAATATAGCCAGAGATTCCCTTTAATACCCACTCATCTGACCTGCAAGTAAAAATGAAAAAGACAAAAATATTTTTGATTCAGAGTAGTCTAAAACAGCTCCTACTGATACTTTGCTAATGCATATATTCTCACAGCTAAAAACATTAAGAGTTACTCCCCAGTCTCTCTACTCTGTGAGTTCTGTAGGCAATTTCTTCTTTGTCTGATCCTTCCCTCCCCCTTGCACAGCAGGAAAAATGGAGAAGAAGGGATTTCAAGAGAGTAGCTATTTGCACAGCATATGCACGGCTCTCAGCCCCGGGCTGCTGCTGTGATCATGCAACGGTCATAAATAGTTGTAAATTGGCCATAAAGTTATTTTTTCAACAACATAATTTGAATGGTTGGTGAACAAGTGGCCAGTAAGTGAGAACTACCTGTACATCAATGCAATCTGAACTGGCACGGATGAATTTACAATTCTATTTTAGCTATTATTCTATTAATAGCTATTGCTATTATGCTAATCCTTCACATACTCAATGCAAAATTCTTTTTCCGAGGTATCCATTTACTCACCAAGACATTCTAGATATAAAGCAGCCGAAGAACTGCTGGGCTAGGGCTTCAGCCAAGAACCTCCTGGTTAGAGGAGTCTCATCTATTATCATGGCACTGTGCAAAAGGTTCGTGCTAATTTAAAAACATAAGAAAGTAAATATCAAATGGGGGAAAATTAGAAAAGCAAGCAGAGTTTTTATACAACTATAAACAAACTGTTTTATTAGTGGCTTTATAAAATTAGTAGCAGGGACATATAATTGATATCCAGGTACTTCTTACAAAACCTTATCTGTTTACATACTGCTGCTGGGACCATCCCAACTCTCAACCTCTTCCAGATGGACCCCTGGAACATGATCTGTTGGACTCCATAGGGAAATCAGAGTCTATCTGAAGGCCCAACGAAGGAGAATATTTGTAGCCCAGGTTTCAAATGAGGGGTCTTTGGTGCTTTCTCAGCTTGGCTGTTTTCCTGCTGATGTTTTATTATTCAAATTAGGGTAATATCGCACTGATTATGTTACCTAGTTAGGTAATGAAACGTCTACAAGAAAGCAACCAAGCTCAGAGAACACCAAGGACTCCTCTTTCTGAAGAAGGCAGTTAGACAGATAACAGTACTTTATAGATAATCAAGACAAGAGCCGTGGTGGCGCAGTGGTTAGAATGCAGTATTGCAGACTATTTCTCCTGACTGCTGTCTGCCTGCAGTTCGATTCTCACTGGCTCAAGTTGACTCAGCTTTCCATCCTTCCAAAGTTGTAAAATGAGGACCCAGATTGTTGGGGGCAATATGCTGACTCTGTAAACTGCTTAGAGAGGGCTGTAAAGCACTGTGAAGCAGTATTTAAGTCTAAGTTGTATTGCTATTGCTATCAGTAGCACCTTAAACTTGACCTAAAAATCTACTGGCAACCAATTTGTTCAAAAACTCTTACAAACTGAGGTTATTTTACGGAATCGACTAATGCTGTCTAGCAAGCAAATAGCTGCATTCAGTGTCACCTGCAGATTTAAAGTCATCTTTAAGAGCAGCCCAACTGAAATAAACCATGATAATTTTTGTTCAGACAGGCTTAGGGTTACTGTTTTAATGAATTTTGTTGTTGTTAGTTGCAAAGTTGTGTCCAACCCATCGCGACCCCAGGGACAACGTTCCTCCAGTTCCTGTTCTCTACCATCCTTGGAGTCCATTTAAGCTCATGCCTACTGCTTCAGTGACTCCATCCAGCCACCTCATTCTCTGTCGTCCCCTTCTTCTTTTGCCCTCAATCTTTCCCAGCATTAGGCTCTTCTCCAGTGAGACCTTCCTTCTCATTAGGTGGCCAAAGTATTTCAGTTTCATCTTCAGGATTTGGCCTTCTAAAGAGCAGTCAGGGTTGATCTCCTCTAGGATTGACCAGTTTGATCGCCTTGCAGTCCAAGGGTCTCGCAGGAGTCTTCTCCAGCACCATAGTTCAAAGGCCTCAATTCTTTGGCACTCAGCCTTTCTTATGGTCCAACAAAAAATAATGAATACTAACCTAAAAATGCTCATAGAAGCATAAGCAGCTACTTCAACATAGGCCTCATCTACAAAAACTGTTTTGAAGCAGGAGTAAGGGTAACGACAAGTAAGTATCTCTTCATAGAATTCAAATACTTCATGGAGATACGACGTAGTATGTTTGAGCAGGGGAAGAAGTTGGGGTAAACAAAAATGGGTGACCTAGAATAAATAATAGAAAGAATGGAACATGTAATTGAATAATTAGATGGTAATTAGAGCAAGAACGGGAATAACTTTTAACTCAGCAATGTTTGGCAAGTCCTACTGAACATAATATTAGAGTACTTTAGAAAGCCAGTGAAAGGACATTAATGATAGCCCTTAATGAATGGTCTTGGCAAACAAGTTGCATATAGTAAAAAGTAACACCAATGCTGGGAAATTGTATGGAATCAGGTAAATAAAAATTAATGAAATGTTACTGTTTTCTGCAAAAACAGAAAAGGACAAAGGCCAGTAGAAATTTGTTATCGATTTCTTTTGCCTCTTTATTCAACTCTAGCTTTGAAAATTAAGAGTTGCCAACAATATGTATTGTATTAAAACTAATTCTCTTAAAATTTGTATATGAATAATACAACAAAAATGGTATCTCAATCGCATTACCCAAACATAACACTATGTTAGAATATTCATGACTGGGAGAGCCATGTGAACAAAGTCAGCCAATAGATTAGCATAGTAACTTTGTAAGCCAATTAGAGAAAAGTGCTACTGAGCATGTGCAGGAAACTAAGCATTGAGCTGGGTGTTTTTCCACTGTCTATTGTGCTTGTCTACATAAAGTCTGCTGAAATGAAGCTAACTCCTGCTTGTGTTTATCTGTAACTGATTGAAGAGAAATACTCTGCAAATGGTATTGTAAATATCTGTTATTATGCTTATAAAGAAGTTATTGAATTCAGCTAAATGCAATCAAATGCGTGAGCTTCCGATTTATTTTTCAACGGAGAAAACCTCCAACACACTAACACAAATCTACTTCAATATTAAATCAAATAAACTTGTCCAAGTGCATTACCTCGTGCATGTATGGATCGACAAGAATTTCAAATGGTCCAATAGCCAAAGAGATGTTAGATGCAGCAGTGGGTATTGGCAGCATATAATGGAAAGTCTTCTTTCTCATATCATGAGTGTACACAGTTTCCACTAAATCGCCATTTGAGATTGCCACCATTGTGGCATCGACGGTATATTCCAGTTTCCATGTGCAGAGTTCTGAATACGAATCAACACAAGGAAACCAGAACCTAGAGAGAAAGTTGAAAAAAATAGAAATAATGAATCTTTGCTCAATAAAAAGAAGCCACAGTTGCATTAATAGATGCAGTGAAATCATTGAAGTCCACAGCTAAGTAATAGTATAATTAGGACCAACAAAAATCTTAAAAACTTGCACCCAGCAAGGGATTTTGTACTTCTTTCCCTAATGTTAGACTAATTTCTTAAAATACTGTGAGACTTCTTAAGTTTACCCAAAGTATATACCGTTTTCGGAGTATAAGATGCACTTCCCCCTCCCCAAAAAGAGGGTGAAAACTTGGGTGTGTCTTATACACCGAATGTAGCCCCGCCCAGCCACCCCCACCCTTTGGCTTCTGCCTCCCAGCAATTTGCCTCCTTGCAGCAAACAGCGCAGAGCCTGATTAGCACAAGCAACTGATTATCGGCCTCCCGACCATCAGCTGATTCAGGCTGCAGGCAGGCAGCAATAGGCTATGGCAATCCCTGCAGCCTGAAACTATTAGCTGCTTGTGCTAAAACTGAAAGTGAAACTAAAACTGCAAGGAGGCAAACTGCTGGGAGGTAGAGGCAGATTTTTATTTTCTTGTGCTAATCAGGCTGTGCTGAAACATAATATCCTAGCAAGAATAAAACCACATTGTTCAGTAATCCATGTTGAATGAATGTACATATCTTACTTTGGGGAAAACATCGTAGTTGCATTTTAAACCAATGATTTGTTTGCAATCAAAATGAGGAAAAAAGCATGTGTCTTGCTACACTGACAGACATCTCCTGTTCAAGTAAATAATATGCTAGTCCCAATCTTTTAATATAGAATTATAGATCACATACTATGGCATAATAGTAATAGTTTTATATGAATACTAGTTTTGTCTGAACTAGTTGAAAAACAATAGATTTTGGCAATTTACTGTAAGCAACAAAACTACTACACTACCGATTTTTAACTTCTAAGCACTTTTAAAATGTCAGCACTTCAAATATGATTTTCTGTACATTACTATAAAGTAAAACCTTTCTACATTAGTGTAAGAAAAGTAGCAACCAATTCAACGGAGATCAAACAAAGATGGCACGAGTACACTAAAATACTGTATGGCAGAGATGTCAACATCTAAGATACTTTGGAACAGTGTTTTTCACACTTGGCAACTTTAAAATGTTTGGACTTCAGTTCCAAGAATTTCCCAGATAGTACAACAACCAGCCTTAGAACTAAGAATAAAGATATTAATAGCGTCTGACTTTTAGGATCAATAGTCAACAGCAAGGGAACAAACAGGCAAGATATATGCAATGGACAAGCATGGGGTTCCAGCAGCTGTGAAGACTTTGGAAAAGTTATTTAAATACTGGGATGTGTCTCTTATCCACAAAGATCAGACTCATTCAAGTCATGGAAATCCCTGTAACACTCTATGGAAGTGAAAGTTGGACTTTGAAGAAGTAGGATAGGAAGAACCAAAGATGCTTTTTTCAAGAGGCAACTGGACCTTCTGGGTTTTTCTTTGAAGACATTTCGCTTCTCATCCAAAAAGCTTCTTCAGCTCTTCTTGGATGTGAAGTGAAACGTCTTCAGAGAAAAACAAGAAAGTCCAGTTGCCTCTAAGCAATAGCACTTAGACTTATATACCGCTTCATAGTGCTTTACAGCCCTCTCTAAGCGGTTTACACAGTCAGCATATTGCCCCCAACAATCTGGGTCCTCATTTTACCAACCTCGGAAGGATGGAAGGCTGAGTCAACCTTGAGCCTGGTGAGATTCGATCCGCCAAACTGCTGGCAGCTGGTGATCAGCAGAAATAGCCTGCAGTACTGCACTCTAACCACTGTGCCACCGCGGCTCTTGAAAAAAAAGCACCTTTGGGACAACCATGACCTGGATGACTGAGAATCTCCATGGACATTTAGGATAGGAAGAGTATCCATGTATTGGACTTTGGAGAAGAAACCCAAGAATGCAGTAGACAGCCAAGGAAACAAACAACGGAACAAATAAATCCAGAGTTCTCACTCGAGATACAAATGACCAGGTTCAAAATACCCTACTCTGAGCACATTATGTGAAGCATTAGCTGTCTGGAGAAGACTCTACTGTTGGGAAAGATGGAAGGATGACCAGCAACAAGGTGGATGGACTCAGATGGAAGACTCAAAGACCAGGTTAAGGACAGACTGTCATGGGAGAAAATCTATGTGGTTGCTAAGAGTTGATAGTGACTTCATGGTGCACCATCAAATGAAAAGAAATAAATAGAAAAGAAAAATAAATGTATTGAGTTACGTACGCAACTATATAATGCTATCTACCTTTGTTTTGAAAAATTGCAGTAAACAGAATATTCCTTGTCAATATATTATTTTTTCTCATGGCTTAGAAATCCTTAAATAACTCTGAAGCAAAATGGGCTTGTTTCAACACTTTCCCACATACACAAGAGAGAGAAATGCACACACTGGGAAAATTACTTCTACCAGGAGAATAAGATTGCCCAAATCTCACCTTGTAGAGTTTTGATAACCACAAGAGAAAACGTGGGCGCCTCTTTCCGCCAAGCTGCCTTCCACGTTAGGTACCACAAAATGCAGTCCTCCTTTTGGCTGATCCAGAGAGAAGTTGATGTGTATCTTTAACACTTTTAATTCTGTAGCAAAAACAACAAAAAATTACCACTGCTTTAAAATGTATCTTATCTATCTATCTATCTATCTATCTATCTATCTATCTATCTATCTATCTATCTATCTATCTATCTATCTATCTATCTATCTATCATCTATCTAATCTATATCTATCTATATCATCTATATCTATATCTCTATATCATCTACCTACCTACCTACCTACCTATAAATCATTGCTTTCAAGAGAATTCTGCATTTGTATTAACATATTTGGAAAGAGAAAAATAGAATGCTGAAAGTAGGAATCCTAACTAAATCCTAAATCTATACAGGTAGTCCTCATCTTACAATCATTCATTTAGCGATCATTCAAAGTTACAACGGTACTGAAAAAAAAGGAAAAACATGCTGGTTGCCAAGCGCCCAGATCTTGATCACGTGATTGTGGGGATGGCAACCATTCGTTTAGTGACTGTTCGAAGTTACGACAGCACTGAAAAAAAAGGGACTGATGACCAGTTTTCACACTTACAAACGTTGCAACACCTCCATGGTCACGTGATCAAAATCCACCCGCTTGGCAACTGGCATGTATTTATGACAGTTGCACTGTCCTGGGGTCATGTGATCACCATTTCTAACCTTCCCAGCCGGCTTCTGACAAGTCAATGGAGGAAGCCGGATTCACTTAACAACTGCATGATTCACTTAACACCTGCAGTGATTCGCTTAACAACTGTGGCAAAAAAAGATCATAATTGGGAGGGAAACTCACTTAATAACTGCCTTGCTGAACAACAGAAATGTTGGGCTCAATTGTGGTCATAAATCAAGGACTACCTGGGGTCACCTGGTTGAGAGTTGGGTGGCTATAGAAATTGAATGAACGAATCTAAATGAAACAAACATTTATTTCACAAATCTGTAGGACTTTGTACTGTACCATCAGCATGCTTCCAAAGCTCTGATGGCACCTTAATACACAACTCTCCATTTCCAGCGTCTGGATCCACAGCACTGACTGCAGCAGCATAGGCATTGGAAAAGTAGTTGAGATTTCGCCTGCAATGTGAATGGGTGGATTATTTCAAGTTTTAGCAAAAACTGGATTAAGAAAAGGCAACCCACATTTTGGAAGCAGTTCCTCCCCAAAATAACAAAACAGCATTCCAAAGTAATAAATCCTCCAGCAATTACTATATTTCTAAAATGATAACATTCTTCTAACACCCTGGAAAAGCCATTCAATAACTACAGAACATGTGAAGTGTTTTAAGAAAACCCCGAGAAAACCATCACATATTGTAAATTCTCATAATATGGATTCAGCACATGGAGCAAGGCCTGCCATCCATCCATCCATCCGGCTTACAGGCATTCAATCACAATGCACTATAGCAATAGCATTAGCACTTAGACTTATATACCGCTTCATAGTGCTTTACAGCCCTCTTTAAGCAGTTTACAGAATTCTCCAGCCAGCATAGCTTTAAAGGTGATAATCAACACCTTGAATTGGATCCAGATCTTTTTTTATCTTTTTATTTTACAAATACTTCAAGGCGGCAAACATATCTATCACACTGTCCTCTTCCTATTTTCCCCACAATAATAGCAACCCTGTGAGGTGGGTTGAACTGAGAGAGAATGCCTAGCCCAAAATCACCCAGGTGGCTTTCACAGTTAAGGCGGGCAGAACTAGTCTTTTAAATTCTTCATTATTATTTTTGTTTTAGTTTTTTGTTGCTTATTTTCATCTTGCCTTTTCCCCTCAAAAAAACATGAACTTTAACTCTCAGCAGCCTCACACACTATGAAGGGTATTGGGAACGGCAGTTCAATAGTATCTGGAGGGCAAAAAATTCCTTTACTTTGTATTCAACAAAGCATGATTCAGAAAAGCTAGGTAGACATTAATAACAATACAATTACTAAAATTGGAGAATCTATTAAAAATTCTCTGTAATTTTTTAATATTTCTAGTACATGACATGAAACGTATGTTCATAACAACTAAATGGTCCAATTAATGCTTTCTCTATAGCAAGTAATGAACTGCACACAATGAACACCATGAACAAAAAGTATTAGAGCCCTTGAATTTAATTTTAATGAATTCAGTGATGTTGTTTCAACTTTCCTAAAATATGATGCGGTACAAGAAGTTTCTATTGGTAGTTATTACCAAACAACTGCATTCCAAAACAATTCTGTTTAAAAGGCATCTGTAGTTCTGAAATCCAATTTATATTTTGCCGTGAAAATCACTGACAATGACTGCAAGGACATTAATCAGTGTGACCTGTTACTTACTGTTTTGACTCACTGTGACAAACTTCCAGTGTTGGATCATTATATATAAAAGCTGCTTCCAAATCATTGACTCTAACTCTATATATCCTGCATTGCTTACTGCTCAGTTTAATTCTATTCAGGTTTGCAACTGTTGGAAATATTGTCAGCTCCACATAGCCCTACAAAAAAAGAAAAAGAAACCCCAATGTCAGATATACTTTATTATAATCAAAGTTGTCTGCTTTTTATAAAACCAAGGTGTGCATAAATGAGTCTGTGCAAGGAACAGCTGGCTTGGATTGATCCGAACCCAAACAAAATTTATGACATTTATGCAATGCTGATACATTTGCATCTGAGGTAAAATAGAGGGAGGGAGGCAGAGGTGGGATCCTACCTCTGATTGCCGGTGTGGTTAATCGCTGAGTGCGCCGCAGAGCCGAAGACGCTGCTCGAGCCTGCTCCCGTTCACGGAGCAGGAGCTTTCCCCGGGCGCTTTGCCCGCCCGCATGGATGCCGCCAATTGCGTTCTTTTGCCCTCTGCGCATGCCCCCATGCGCAGAGGGCAAAAGAACGCAATTGGCGGCATCCATGCGGGCGGGGAAAGCGCCCGGGGAAAGCTCCCGCTCCGCGAACGGGAGCAGGCTCGAGCAGCGTCTTCGGCTCTGCGGCGCACTCAGCGATTAACCGCACCAGCAATCAGAGGTAGGATCCCACCTCTGGAGGGAGGGATAAGAAGGTATTAGGAAAATTGAGGCCAGGTGGAAGCAAGAGAGAATTTCAGTCTTGCCCCAACTTGCTCTGCCTGTTCAATCTGGCATCCCTCTGAATTTTGTTTCATAGCTAAAACTCACATCAAACTCTGGATTTTCTTTCTTTCGTACCATAGGTGATCCAAAACTGTTGGCAGAACTTCTAGAATGTAATGGTTTGCTTCCGGGTCAAAGCCAAACATATTTTCTATTTCATGCGGACCTTTATTTACAGCATAAAAAAAGAGTTCTCTATCATGTGATTAACTTCCGCTATCTCACTGATATTTCTAATATTATTTTCTGGAATTGCATTCTCCTTTTCAAAAATGAAACACAATCATTAGAATCATTAGTACACTTTTGATCAGTAACAGCACTCCGTGATGTTATGCTGGCCACATGACCGCGGAAGTATCTTCCGACAGCTCTGGCTCAATGCGCCTTGAAATGAAAATGAACACCGTCCCCTATAGCCAGCAACGACTATTGGAGCAAAATCCACAGGGACTCCTTTTTTTGATCAGTAAAAGAATTCCAACATGGAGATTAAAGCCCATGTATTGTTTCATAAATGTGAGCCTTAGAAGGAAAAGCATACAGTATGCTGCTTCTCTTTTCAATTAACTTACAAAATGAGTTTAGCTCACACAAAAAATCTACATGAGAAATATTCAAACTAAGATCTGGACTACTGCTATCAAAAAAAGCAAAAATCAAACAAAGAATAATGAATGCAAATAGACAGTGTAAAATGAAATTATTTCTTTTTTTCACATCTTCTCTCTGAAGATGTCCGAAACAAGTTGAATGGCTAAGCAGAGATTTGAAACAAGATCTTATAGAATATCAGACTACGACTTCAGATTTATTGTTCTAAATCCTCTAATATTTTATTTATTTTAAAATATTTGTATGCCGCCTATTTAAGGGTAAAACTCCGGGAAACACAATAAAACCACTAAACCACAAAAACATTAATGCTCATTGTATTGCAGCAAATCAATGGGGTTATCTTATAACCTAGCATGATTTCTGAATCAGCTAATTGTGATTAAATCAAGAAAAATCATTAATGTGCCACATGTGAAGCCAGTTTAGCCATCTGTCTGTAGTCTATGCCACGGGGCATTAATTCAGAGATGTTTCCCTTTGATCTGTTTTTTAACTGAGCCTATCTGAGATGAAGAAACAAAATTGCTCCCAATAGTGAAATAAGGAAGGGAGGGAGGGAGGGAGGATGGGTTTGGTATCCATTAGTAACCTATAGTCCTTTCTTCTTAACATACTTACAACAACAGACTTTCTCTGAAAATTTATGCTGTTGATGCAAATCACCTGATGGGTTGTGCTGGAAAAAAAAGAAAGAAAATTCAAAATAAATAAAGATTTTGATAAATCTAGGTTAATAGACATATTTAACATTTGGTAATAAAGACAAATTCCTAGCTCATATTTTTGGGCATGCTGTTCATAACCTAATATTTGAAGAGGACTGTAAAAACATTTCCTTGGAATGTTTCAGTTCAAGAGTGGCTATGGCTAAGTCTAGACAAAAAAATATTTTCATTATACCTTATTTCACATTTAATGAAAGAGATATATATTATGTGTAAATGTAAAATGCAGTACTAACCGTATAAACATATTAAAATTTCATTTTCATTCACTAAAAACAGTTCAGAAATGTATGTTTCTTAATACCGCGTTTCCCCAAAAATAAGACCTACCCAAAAGTAAGTCCTAGCTTGATTTTTTAAACATGTGCCCAATATAAGCCCTACCCCCAAAATAAGCCCTAATTAAGACCCCACCCTCTCCAGGGTGCACGGGTAAAAATTAAGCTAGGGTGGGGATGGGTGGTGGTGGAGCTGCCCTACCACTTATCTTTGGACAGTTGCAGCCAGGCCTCGCACACCCCGACACTGCCTTGCCGGCCCATTTCTTCTGCAGCCGGCAAGGCCAGCAAGGCTTTCCCAAAGGCCTTTGCAGCCGATAACAGATAGATCTGGAGCTCTGTTATCGGCTGCAGAGGCCTTCGGGAAAGCCTTGCTGGCCGCAGAAGAAGCTCCTGAAGGCTTCTGACAGTGAAAAGGAGGCCGGGGGCAACGTGCGCAAGTGAGGTGAGTCAGTGGACGACATCCCCCTGAAAATAAGACCTGGTGCCTTTTTTTGGTGGAAAAAAATATAACACAGGGTCTTATTTTGGGGGAAACACGGTATGTTTTGAACTAGGATGGTAAATTGTTTTCCTGACACCAAAAGCTTTATTTTCTTACCAAATTTCAGATAAGAATTATCAGAATGTTAAAAATTTCCAGATTTCAATTGTCCAGTTCACTACAAACATACATGTCATGCTTATTTCTCCCCAAATTCTCAACTGTCTCATCTTTCTTAACTTTCAGAGTAACCATACATAGCAATCAATAATCCAAGTACAGCCCTTTGCTGAAATCAATGCAATACCTTATAGAGAACGGGTGTGAAACAAAGAAACCTGTTAAATGTACAGGTAGTCCTCAACTTACAATCACAATTGAGCTCCAAATTTCTGTTAAGTGAGACACCTGTCAAGTTAATTTTGCTCCATTTTACCACCTTTCTTTCCACAGTTATTCAGGGAATCACTGCAGTTAATAACATGGTTGTTAAGTGAATCTGGCTTTCCCATTCACTTTGCTTGTCAGAAGATCACAAAAAGTTATCACATGTCCCCAGGACACTGCAACCGTCAGGAGTCAATTGCCAAGCATCTCAATTTGGATCATATGACCATGGGGATGCTACAAAGGTTTAAGTGTGAAAAATGGTCATAAGTAACTTTTTTAGTGCTGCTGTAACTTTGAATGGTCACTAAATTAACTGTTGTAAGTCAAGGACTATCTGTATTTATGTTCAGGCTACATTAGTCTAAGTAATTAATAAAACTCATACTACAAATTCAGTTCAAATGCGGGAACATGCTGAATATTGCCTGTAGGCACAAAGTTATTTTTGATAAATAAAAAGCTATATCCCAGATATGGCACTGGTCCCTCCCACAAAGATGAATTCTATCTTATATGAAATTGACATCTATTCATTAAAATATAAGTTCAACAATTTTCTTATTTATTGTTTATACCAGTCTTCAACAAATAAGACATTGGACAGTTCAATGATACTTCATGATACTTTAAAAAGGAAACTATAGTTAAGTATACTTATAATTTATAAGGTCTTGGGCTCTCAAACCCTTTGTCTCCTTTCTTTCTGTTCATGATGAAGAGAAGCACTAAATTTTGGTGAAAATCAAACACATATCATCATCCTCTTTAGCAGTCTTTACAAAAATACTTTCAATTTTTCCTTTTTTGACAAGTTTTTTGTAAGTAAGCATTTTCGGCAGTAAATCTCAAAACAACCCGAAGAAACATCCAGAGGCACCATCACCCATTTAAAAATAGAAAAATAAATGTAAAAAATGTGTATGATCAACTTAAGGAGTTATTTAAACATTTTTTTAAATCAGAAACTTAGTAACACTGATTCCTAAGATTCGGATATTTACACCTCATATTCAATATTATAATGTGAGGTAATTTATATGTTACAAAGCAAGGAACCATTTCTTCTTAAAAAAGCTTTCTCTTGTAGTTACAGAATGGCAGATTTATAATGTTGTATTTAAAAGATTCATATTGTAAGTAGTAGCTCTTAGCATCCAAATCAAACTGTTAAAACATTTTCTACAGCCATTTAGTTATGCAGTGCAGAAGCTTCTCAGATTCCTCTTTATAACAGCAAGTTGTATCGTATCACCAAATATTTCTAGGCTGAATTGTTAGTGCTGTTCACATCTGGAGAAAAGGACACTAAAGTAATCCTCATAGCTGAATTTATGTTCCAACTACAGATCCAGTCAGAATCACTTCCAGGTAATCTCACAATATTTCCAGACTTATTGTGTGGAGACTTTCTATTATAAACCTTTCATCTTTAGCAACCATTTGGATTTGATCAGCAAGGGAGCATCTGACTTAAGTAAAGGGAATGTCCAGCTGCCAAGTCTTCTCAAAATGCGTATCTCTTAGGGTCTCCAGGACAATTTCCTGAGGGGTTCAAAGCAAGTTTGGAGATTGCAATTCACAGCAAGCTAGGCTGGTGAGAAAAAAAGAAGTCCAACGAAATGGGGCTCCAGCTGCACCGGAGAAGGAGGCGGCGGGGGTCTCCGACAGACAAGGAAGCTTGTTCGGAGAGGAAACGGCGGCCCGTTTAAGGAGAAGCGCTGAGAAAAGCGAGCGGTATTCCGGAAACCACAGGCGACTTCTGAAAGCAGCGGCGTTTAACCCTCCAGGAGAAAGTCGGAGGGACGTTTCCTCTCGGGCAGCTGGCCGGCGAGAGGTCTCCACGTACGTAACTCCACGGAGATGAGCGATGCTTGGCGGCTCTCCTTAAGCCACTTAAGCCCCACGGCCGATCGGCACCTTCCTTTCGTTAGACATGGGCGCCATATTCCCTGCGACTTTTGATCTTTCACCCCGGGGCAAAGGTCAAACTCACGTAGACATTCTCCGCAGTTATCGCCCTCTTGCTTTCAGTTCCGGAAACACAGTGGCTCAAGAAAGGCGCGAAGAAGGGAATGACACATGCGCAGTAGTTAAACTGTTTCAAAGGAAGGCAGCGCGCATGCATCCCGAACTAGGGAGCCCATTGGTGGTGGTGGGGGGAGAAGGCTACCGTGTTCCGCAATTGGCTGGGCGAAACCAATCGCGCTCAGCGTTGCCGGGGAATTATTTCGCGCGTATTTTTGACGGCGGGAAATATTGCTTATTTCATTTTAGGCATCTGTAACAAAACACTCAAGGTGCTTCTTAGCACCTTTGAGTTCAATTAAATTTGAAGACAGTATTTTAGGGAGGGGATTTAGTGACATAAATACTATAAAGTTTATATGTACATGGAAAGGGCTAAGAATAATTACAGGTGGTCCTCAACTTACAAGTTCATTTAGTGACCGTTGGAAGGTCCAATGGCACTGAAAGAAGTGACTTATGATGGTTTTTCACACTTAAGACCATTGCAGCATCCCCATGGTCACGTGATCCGAATTCAGAAGCTTGGCAACTGGTTCATACTTATGACGGACACAGTATCTTGAGATCATGTGATCAGCTTTTGCTACCTTCTGACAAGCAAAGTCAACGGGGAAGCTAGATTCACTTAACAACCGTGTTACTAACTTAACTGTAGAGATTCACTGAGCAACTGTGGCAAGAAAGGTGGTTAACCGGACATGTCTCACTTAGAAGCAGCAATGTTGGGCTCAATTGTGGTCACAAGACGATTATCTGTACTGTAGCAGAATAAGAGTTGGAAGAATCCTTGGAAGTCTTCTAATCCAATCTCTCAACTTCCCACAATCCTCGGCACTAGCCATGCTACCTGAGCATTATGGGTGTTGAAGTTCAAATTGGGTAAGACAGTTGGACACTGCAGGGGAAAAAAATCCAGTTAACTGCTTGCCCAGGGCAAAGCCATGGTCTTTGGTGTTAGGGAAGACTCCTAAATAGACCACGAATAGCCAAAAAACCCTAAACCAATGAATCGCTGAGCAAATCAGCCTTGATTTCTCACTTGAGGCACAGATGACCAGGCTCAAATCATCATACTTCAGACACAGCAATGTGTCTGTCAAGCGAAGCTTATAATGCCAGGAAAAGTGGAAGGAGTTACAATGCCAATGGCTGCGTCATTGAAGAACCAGAAAGATGAGAGGGACACACTGTCTTGCAGAAAATCGAATAACAGAGTAACAGCCCCACAAATTCAGTATATTGATTCCAAGGTTAAAAGCCAGATAACCTCTGAGATGTTCACAGGCAAGGCAAATGTACCAAATCTGATGATTTCAGGTAGTACTTATGATCATCACTGAGTCAGGTTTATCCATCATTTTATTTAATTTGCTGAAGAGTAAGACTCTTCAGAAAGAAAAGCAAACAAAAAACAAAAAGTTCACATTATAAAATTTGATTTCAGAAAAGGAAATAAAGCAAAGGCAAAGATATGCTCCAACTATGTTGAACTATAAATATCGGGATATCAACTGGAAGTTAGAAGGTCTTGAAATTCTGTAACCTACAAACAAAATAGCAGAATTGCATCCAGACAGACTGATTTAGTTCTTCCAAGGAAGATCAGATTGAAATGTTAGTTAATATAAAGGAAAGATTAAAGAAAACCATCCTCTATCTTTGTTGAACTGATCTTCTTTACAATGTGTGTTTTAATCTATACAATTTTTAAAATTTTAATACAGACTTAATTTAAACAAAATACAGAAGAGTTGAATGAAATACTTATATATTGGTATTTATATTTTTCTAGAAATATCAGTTTCAACAGTAAAGAACTCTCAAGAACTCCTAATATTACAGTATTAGATGCCTCACAGAAAATTGTGGGTCTTAAACTATGTGGCAAAACCACAAAAAATTGACCAATTGACAGTCTTTAGAATATTTTCTGCCCCTACTTAGTTGAAATAATTCTTATGAAACAGGTCTTCTTGAATTATAAACTTTGAGTCCATTCTGCATTGAAGAACGAGCGTATTTTGTTAGAAGTGTTCCAATCTTTTGCTTCTCTGAGCATAAATCCCTGTAAAATAGAAGGGTTTTTAAAAATGTAATTTCCAAAACCATTTTAACAATTTCAATATTCTAAGGCAAATTACAAAATCATGAATACCACATTGTATTTCAATACAGGTAGTCCTCAAATTACGACAATTGAGCCCAAAATTTCTGTTAAGTAAGACATTTAAGTAAATTTTGCCCCATTTTACAACCCTTTTTTGCCACAGTTGTTAACTGTGAATCCCTGCAGTTGATAAGTTGGTAACACGGTTGTTAAGTGAATCTGGTTTCCCCATTGATTTTGCTGGTCAAAAGGTTCCAAAAGGAGATCCCATGACCCTGGGACACGGCAACGGTCATAAGTATGAACTAGTTGCCAAGCATCTGAATTTTGGTCACATGATCATGGGGATGCTACAAAGGTCGTAAGTGAAAAAATGGTCATAAGCCACCTTTTTTTCAATGCCGTTGTAACTTTGAATGGTCACTAAATGAACTGCTGTAAGTTGAGGACTATCTGTACACAGTGTCAACTAGCACACAATCTTGACTTAAGAGAGGAAAATTGGAAATAATGTGCAATGATTGCAAGAAAGAATGCAAAAGGAAATGAGGAGGTCATTGGTTAACAGAAAGATACTTGCAATGGGCTAAAAATTCTTCCATTCTAATAGTAAACAAAAGCAAGAATTATTATGTGTTTGAGTAGCTGCAAAATTCAGCATACATAAATTGGTTTTTGGTTTTTGAACTGCTGCAGGACTGCAGTTATACTACTTACTCTATATAGGGAGCTATATCAGCTTCTGTCCACTTCTCCCGAATAGAGAACAAGCGTTTAAATCTTTCATTATCATCTTCTGGTAAATCTTCAACATTCAGCATGAAAATAATCTCTGGTTTAGAAGATCTGTCCACAAGAGCCAATCCCTTTAATAAATAAAATCAAAATTGGAATATGTCCAGGAAACCTTTATTGAGTAGATTAAAATATAAACTTAATAAACATTAAAAAATGCACATGTTGCTATGTTTATATATTGTTCTTTCTTTCAATGGGAGAACTTCTTAAAATTTCAGCCTTACATCAATCAACCTCATGATGTACCTTATGCTAAAAGATGCAAATAACTCGAGAGCATCCAATCAGCTTTAAGGAAAGCGCGATTGGGATTTGCCTCCCCAGAATTCCTAATCTGACCCTATTACTTGTGGATTTTCAAATTTATGCTCCAGACTGAGCACATTTGTGGAAGTGGCACTTCTTATATCACATTACCTTTAACTGATCCAGTCTGGTTGTCATTCCTTCAGGAACACTCTGCTGCCACACCTCTTGAAATTCCGAGAGGTTGAATTTAACAGCATTTTGTAAGAGCATTTGTGCAATTGCTCTACATACCTTCTCTTCATTCATTTCAAAGTAAGCCTCGCCTGGGAAGGAGCATTAAAAAACACAAGTAATTAAGGAAGATGTCGCATGCACTTAAGTGTATCTTTTAAAAAAACTCCCATCCACATCAAAATAACATTACATTCTGCAAGGTAACCAGAATTAATTCAATAGTTTAACCTTGAATCTGGCATTCTCAGGTATTCATTCATTCTATTTTATCCTGCCATTCTGATCTAATGGATATTCAAACCAGGCGTATCATCTTCATTATTAAAAATAAGCAGTTATGAAGGCAACCTACCTTCATCCATGTATTTTTTCCCATAACTTTCCAGGATGTGTTCTATCATTTCTCTGAAATAGAAACGTGCCTAATTTCAGTATAAAGCATAATAAAAGCCAGTTCTTTACAGAATTTGATGTAGAACAACGGGTAGTCACCCAGGGTTATCTTTACATTATTTATTAACACATTTTCTTTGAATGTATAATAAATATTTAACTTATATAACAAGGGACGCGGTGGCTCAGTGGCTAAGACGCTGAGCTTGTCGATCGAAAGGTCGGCAGTTCAACGGTTCGAATCCCTCATGCCGTGTAACGGGGTTTTCCCCCATTTCACTAGAGCAGGGGTCCCCAACCCATGGGCTGCAGTCTGTTCGTAACGGCCTGTGCAGGTGGCAGGTGAGCACGTGTACGTAGCTCCCCTCGCACGCAAAGCTTCCCTCACACGAGCGGTAGCTGTCATGCACTCCCGCATGATGCTCCCCTTGCCTGAGCAGCAGCCACTGGCACTCAGGCACAAAACTTTCTTCATGTGAGCAGTGGGTGCACCAGCCCGCACGTCAGTTGCACAAATGGAGCAATGCACACTCGCGCACGTCTGCCACTCTCAAGGAGCTATCCCCTCTCCCCCTCCCGCTGGGCCGTCAAGCCAGAGAGATTGGGGACCCCTGCACTAGAGCACAGGCACCGGTCCGTGGCATGCCAGAAACCAGTCCACACAAACAAGCAAAGCCCCATCTGTGGGATGCAAGCAGCACACAACACCATGTTCCCTCCAGTCTGCGGAAAAACCTTCTCCACGGAACCGGTTCAGGGTACCCAAAAGGTTGGGGGCTACTGTCCTAGAGCATCCCTCTCGAACCACTACATGTCCTGGGATTAAAACTCACAGAATTCTCAGCCAAAAGACCAATGATTCCCCACATCTGGGGGTTCTACTGGGAAAGGCTATTCAATGCATCAAGAATGGGTTCCATCAATTAAAGGCCAAATTGATTGGATACTAGGCAGGCCTCACTCAATGACAGCCTTGTTTAGTAACTCTTCCAATTAAAGGTACAGTTTATCTGCCATGAAAAAAAAAGATTGGTATGAATTCTAAATTCATGACAGACTAGATTCACACATCACATAATAAACATGATGTACTTTTTTGGCTGTAATTTAGCTCATTGTGTAATCCAGGCTTGTAAAACATGGTTTTTGTTTTAATGCATTTTATGAACTCGCAATTGCACCTAATATAGTAAATAAGCCATATTAAGGAAAGACTTGGCACATGAATCCAGCCTTATCTCCTTTGGCTTTAAATCTGAAAAAAGGCATTTTGTAAACGACATATAATAACTGAAACAGAAACCTTTCCCAAATAAACAATGGGGTGAGCCTTATTCTTTTAGAACAAAGTACATGTAAATAAGATAACTTACTTGGGTTCCAGAGGTCCAAGTTCTTGAACACAGATACTTAAAGGGACTTTATTGAATAACCAGGACTCTGAATATATTAGTTGGGTCACATGATTCAACAGTTTCATCTCATAGTCAAAGTCTAAAATCCTCCAGTATCCTGCAAGCAGAGAAGGGCATTAGCATACAAAATCCTTCATAAAAACTTCAACTCCATTGTTGATCTTTTTCCTACTTCTTTATCTGTATAATGATCCTGATGCCAGCCTAGTTATTTTCTCCTTTCACACTCAATTGAAGAAGAGACAGTTTGGTCTAGTGGTTAATGCACCAGGCTAGAAACCAGGAGGCTGTGAATTCTAGTCCCATCTTAGGCATGAAGGCA
The DNA here is from genome assembly GCA_023053685.1 of Diadophis punctatus similis. Lineage (NCBI taxonomy): Eukaryota > Metazoa > Chordata > Lepidosauria > Squamata > Dipsadidae > Diadophis > Diadophis punctatus. The sequence goes on from JALIGW010000003.1 coordinate 190,855,482, forward strand.
GTTGGGTGACCTTGGGCCAGTCACTCTCTCTCAGCCCTAGGAAAGAGACAATGGCAAACCACGTCTGAGAAATCTTGCCAAGAAAACCGTAGGGACTAGTTCAGACAGTTGCCAGGAGTCAAAATTGATTCAAATGCATGCATGCGCATACACATACAAATATCTCCTCTACTGAAGATACAATTCAACTATCTGCACAACTATGTTCTACATTCTGGATGCCTAGTTACATAACTGTACATTAGGCAGAACATACAATTCAATATAAAGGGTCAAAAGTAAACTGGAGGGGAAGTGAGGGGTCCTTGGTGCTCTCTGAGCTTGGCTGTTTTCTTGCAGACATTTCATTACCCAAACTAGGTAACATCATCACTAGCACTGAGAATGTCACCAAGTTTGGGTAATAAAACATCTGCAAGAAAACAAGCCCACTCAGAGAGCACCAAGGATCCATCTCTTCCCTTCCAGTTTACCATTATGACCCATTATGAAGTGAAAAAGATTTTAGACTCCCGCTTGCATCGGGGTCGCTTACAATATCTAGTTCACTGGAAGGGATACCCCTTATCCGAGGCTATGTGGGTCAATAGTTGGAATGTAAAGGCTGACAGTTTCATGACAAGTACCCTCAGAAGCCCACGGAGCCACCTTGGGGGGTGGGGGGGGGAGAAGGTGGTTGATGTAGATTAACTCCCCACAATTTTCTTCTTTTGCAGGAGGTCCTTCTCACCTGAGGGAGGTCAGCCTGTCAACCCTGAAGCCATTTTGGAGCATCTTCAGGGTTGCCACAGCTACGCTGGTTGGAGCTGTGGGAACAGGAAGGGGGGGGGGGAATAGAGATAGCTGGGGAATTGTTGCCAAAATAAAATTCTTTCTCTTGGGAACCAAAGACGTTCTCACCAGGTGCTGGGGAGGCGTGGACTGAAACCAACTGAGGTTGAGGCTGTGACCGGATTGGACCATGTGATGGACATGTGGACTGGGGGAAAGAACTTTTGACTTTTAATTTGGGTGGGAAAAACCGCGAGACCTTCAGAGTCGGGTTTTCACCAGATGTGCCAACATGACATAGCTAATAAATCTGTACTTTGAGGAACACCTAGGCCTCAGAGGCTTGATTGCATTGGGTCTGTTACTTGGAACCCCGACATATTCGTTATTCTATATTACACTGACTCAAAGGCTCACAAATACGAGGGTGAGCCAAAATGTAACGCCATTTTCTTTATTTCAGGTGAAGTTTTTGATAAAAATACCTGAAATTTTTCCCAGTTATAAATGATTATATCATTTACGTTCCGAAATATTTTGTTTCTTACTTTTCAGGTTTTTAGACTCGCAAGGAAAATTCAAAATGGCTGCCCCCTTAAGAGTTGTGTCAAAAACAAAGAGCAGTGATTGAATTCCTTGTTGCTGAGGGGGAAACCCCTGAGAACATTCACAGACGATTACAAAATGTGACTATCATCTCTTCGGCCCCATGAAAGAGGGTTTGAGAGGCAAACATTATTCCAGTGACGAGGAAGTGAAAACTGCAGTGAAGAAGTGGCTCAAAGAACAGTCAACAAAATTTTACGAGGCAGGGATACATGCTCTCATTCGAAGGTGGAACATTGCTATTGAGAGAAACGGCGACTATGTTGAGAAGTAGGGATGTGATCCACAGAGGACATTTTGATGTATGCTACATGTTCCTGTGTTGGTAATTATATCTGTCCTAAAGAAAATGCCATTACTTTTTGACTCACCCTCGTATATTCTGTACTATAGTAAAATAGAGTAGAATAGGGGTCCATAACCCCTGGGCTATGGCCCACTACCGGGCCATGGTATATTCGCAACCGGCCCGCGTAAGCTGGCCCGCCAATCATGCAAGTTGAGCTGTGTGCGCATAAGGGGCGTGCATAAGCGCACCAGCGTGCCTACCGTCCCTGTCCTACTGTCCAATTGTCCTCTTTTATCGTTACTTTTTACTTATGTTTATACAAATTACTACTATACATGTTTGACAAATAAATAAATAAATGAAATAAAACATTTGTGCGCACCACCCTGCTACTCACACGGTCTGGTTCCCGCTCCCCCAGCTGCAAAGTTTGGGGACCGTTTCAGTAGAAGTAAGCAATTTTCTGTTTAAATAAGGAATTCCAAGAAACATATAAAACAGGATATAAAACAAGATCTAGCCCAACATTGTAGCTAAAACTACCTTGAACTTGGCATGCTTTCAGAACCTTCAGTTGATGCATTATTTCTTCCTCACTTGCTTGGACCAAATCCAAGAAGTCTTCTGTTGTATACTACAGAAAGTAAACAAAACATACATAACCTTTCTTAAGTCTGAATGCTATTCTGAGTGCGTTGGAATTGCTTTATAAATAAAAGTTTAAAACTGTATTTGCATATTTAATTATGAATATTTTATTTTTACAGCTTTCAGTCACTAGGTAGCATAAAGTTGGAGGCTGAAAGAGACTTTCATAAGCCTACATTTATTTCAAGCTACATTTATTTCAAGAATCTGAAATTTTATTTGGTTAAGGGCTGAATTAGGAATTCTGCCACATGCTGAGACCTGCGCTAGAAGGATATTTCAGGACTTTTAACAGATGAATCAAGTGCTACCCACTTTGCCACTTAAAATAGCACCAACATGCAAAAAAAAGTAATTAAAATGTTTAGTCCTATCCAGGGGTGGGTTCCAGTTTTCTTCACTGCCGGTTCGCTCAGGGAAGTGCTGTGCATGCACGTGCATGAGCAGTGCTAAAATCACCGCTTCTGCGCATGCGCAGAAGCAAAAAACAAGATGGCTGCGCCATAGGCGAGAGAACCGGCTCGGGGGCGTGGCAAGCCTGGGTCGCTGCCGGTTCTAGTGACCCAGGCTGCCAAGTTATTACCGGTTCTATAGAACCAGTCTGAACCGGGAGGAACCCACCTCTGGTCCTATCGGGTTTTGAAGGCACAAAAGGAATGGAGCCAATTTTTGTTCACTTTGTTTTGGAAGGAGGGAAATTGTAAGCCGCCCAGAGTCACTTGAATAGTGAGATGGACAGCATATAAATTTAATAAATAAAATAATAAATTATGCACTTGGGAAACCGCTAAAGGAAAAATATTATTCCACTGAATATCTCAGTCCATAGCAACTGGTATCCCAGAGACACGGATTAAAATACATTTGTGAGTGGGAAATTGTATTTACCCTACACAGCAAGCTAAAGTTTAGGTAATTAATACATGAACACATGGCTAACATACTCACTCATTACAATGGGCCATAGGGGAAATAATACAAACATATGTTCCTGGGAATTTAACATGGGTTAGTACTCTCTAATTGCAATTCATGCCTTGCCTAATTTTTATTCCTGCCTAGAGTTTATGTCTCTTTATAAAAAACTCAAAAACACAATTCCCCACTCAGAAATGTATTTTAATCCATGTCTCTGGGATCCCAGTTTTGGGATATGAGAACTTTTCTATCCATCCATGCATCCATCCTTATATACCGTAATTATTACCTTTGAGTTTGTATCAATTCTCTCTTTTTCACAATCTGGACCTTCATAATGATTTTCCAATAGAAGTTTCTTGAGTTTCTTCAATTTAGGCCGGCATCTTCTTAGTTCCCAAAAATGATTGGAGACACCTGCAATCTACAACAAGAACTATAATTGGAACTGCCGGACTAATCTGTAAAGTTGGCAGTTGCAGATATAACTGCATCTATCAGCAGCAGCAGCAGAGAATGAACACAGCATAACGCCCCTAAGTTTGGCATATTAAATGACTGTCTTTGTGAACTGTGTTTCTCAATTTTAACAGCTTGAAGATGTGTGGACTTCAACTCCCAGAATTCCCCAGCCAGAACACTGGAGTTGAAGCCCACACATCTTCAAGCTGCCATGGTTGAGAAAAATTGCTTTAGAACTTCAGCCCTTTGGGTATATTTGCTCCACTTCCATTTAACTCATCTGGCTCTTTTAATATAAGAAGATTCAATTGTCACTGTGGCCTTTCAGATATTTTGGACAGCATATTATCCCTCAGGGGTGAAATCCAGCAGGTTCCGACAGGTTCTGGAGAACCAGTAGCGGAAATTTTGAGTAGTTCAGAGAACCAGCAAATACCTCTGGCTGGTCCCAGAGTGGGGTGGGAATGGAGATTTTGCAGTATCCTTCCCCTGGAGTGGGGTTGAAATGGAGATTTTGCAATATCCCTCCCCTGCAGTGGGGAGGGAATGTTGATTTTGCAATATCCTTCCCCTGGAGTGGGGAGGGAATGGGGATTTTGCAGTATCCTTCCCCTGGAGTGGGGAGGGAATGGGGATTTTGCAGTATCTTTCCCCTGGAGTAGGGTGGGAATGGGGATTTTGCAGTATCCTTCCCCTGCCACGCCCACCAAGCCACGCCCACCAAGCCACGCCCACAGAACTGGTAGTAAAAAAAATTTGGATTTCACCACTGCCCTGGATATTGTGAGTTGCAATCCAACCATATCTAAAATACCACACATCTCTCTCCCCCACACACACACATTTTTAAACAAAATTTTGCTTTTATTTCTCCTCAGCTGCTGTCTTAAATACCAATGCATGTCAGGGTCTATTAATTGAGAAAAAAAAACAGAACAAGCAATCAAGCAATCTGTACCTTGCTTTTTCCAAGTGTATCCAAAATGTGTGATGGCCACAAGCAGGGAAAAATTATGTTTGTGTCTGTGCTATAATTTTACTATTTAAACCAGTGGCATTTAGAGAGATTTAACTTATTTTTATTGCACTTTCTTGGAGAAATAACTGCTATAATTACAGACTCATGGAGCCATACAGGGGGGAAAAGGCTATTTCATCTGGTTCAGTCATTTGCCCATCATTCTATCAAATATCACATTCCTGCTAAACCAAGGATAATATATGTCCTTCTAGAAATTACTGAGTTCCATATTCAATCAGCTGCTATATGCTCTCAAACCCAAGATCCTACTCATAGATATGCCTATTTTAAATAATTATCCTACACATTATATATCTAAGTACTAAAATATTTATTGCATCTCTTGGCCACAAAATGCTCTGACTTAATTCACTGGCTGCTCTCCCATTCACAAATCTGAACTCCTAGGAAAAGGATTAAATGTGAGTTATTTTTTTTTTAAAGGAAGGATAATGACTTTTCAAAGATCTTAACTTGCTCCGGAGAATCTTCAGGCATACAATACCTCAGGGTGGAGTATATTAGTGGTAGCTTTGTCTGCACGAAGCTGCTCTGGCGTTTCACCGGAAGGAATAAAAAGCAACATATTGGAAGTATCTGCTATTTTCATGTCGTAAGTCTTATCCTTACTGCATATCACAGCATGTTCATTTTTCTCTCCACGGATCACCAGGCTGCAAGATCAAACAAATGCCAGGTTCAAACTTACAATGTGTTGACCAAAAGGTTTAAATACATGTAATAATAAATAAAGATGGGTGGCTGATACATCTGAAAAGGTACGGTCTAATTTCTTCAAGTAATCCAGGTATGTTGTATCATTATGCTCAGTCAAGGAAAAAAACACAGAAACGAGCTATACTTTAATCTAATGCAGTGTTTCTCAAACTTGGCAAATTTAAGATGCATGGACTTCAACTCCCAGAATTCCCCAAATTTGAGCAACACATCTGGAGCATAGAGGCGGGCCATGCAATTCCCTTCTTGAATTAAATCAGCTGACCCTCCCAGGTGCTAGGGGTCGCTGAAGAGTCGCCAGATTAAAGCCAGCAGCACGCTCTAGCGCGGGGGGGGGGCTGCCGAGCATGCGCGTACCTTCGCCCCGCCTCCAACTCGTGACACAACTCCGGCTCCAGTTGCAGAAGACAGTAATCCCCGGCATCGATCCGCGGACTGAAACTGAGGCACTGCACCGCCGGAAGCAGCTCCGCCGGGTTTAGTTTAGCGACCTGCAGCGTCGCATCGACCTCCTCGCGGCTTCGCATCCTCGGGGGCTTTCGCTCCTCGGAGTCCATGGGCATCTCCGACAGGAACGAAGAAGAGAACGGCCTCTTCCGAAAGCGCGCCAAAATCACGTTGTCACATTGATGCAAAGGGGGCGGGGCTTACGCTGCTTAGGCGCCCAATCCGAAAGGGAGGAGGTGGGGCTAATCACCCCGCCACAAAAGCACGTAACTTGAGACTCTGAAGAAGATCAACAAGGATGATCAGCGGGCTGCAGGCAGAAACACAGAAGGAACCCTTTCGGGAACTGGATACGTCTAGTTCAGTGTTTCCCAACCTTGGTAACTTGAAGATGTCTGGACTTCAACTCCCAGAATTCTGGGAGTTGAAGTCCAGACATCTTCAAGTTGCCAAGGTTGGGAAACACTGGTCTAGTTTAATGAAAAGGAGGACTAGGGACGACATAATAGCAGTGTTCCAATGTCTCAGGGGCTGCCACAAAGAAGAGGGGGTCAAACTATTCTCCAAAGCACCTGAAAGCAGGACAAGAAAAAAAAATGGAAGGAAACTAATCAAGGAGAAAACCAAGATAATTAAAATAGAATAGGAATTAGGAATAGAATAGAAATAGGAATTAGGGATAGGATGGAATGGAATGGAATAGAATAGGAACTTTATTGTCACTTTGAATGTGCACTAATCTGCATACATTAAAATGAAATTTTATTGCATACAGCTCTCAAAGGGTCACCTCCAATATACAACATGAACATGACAAAATGAAAAAATACAAAGTTATGTATGTACGCACATGTTATATGACACAGAGAAACAACACAGTCTAGTTCAGATGTACAAGAGAAACGAATCTTGCCAGTGTACTCCCAGAGGAGTAGGGTTCCTTGCATGGGCAGGGGTTGGACTAGATCACTGGTGTCAAATTCATTGTGGCACGTTGCTATCATGTGATGTTTCGTGATGTTTTTCCCCTTCACGGAGCTGGGGTGGGAGTGGCCTGCGTGTGATGCATCCAGCCTGCGAGCCGCCAGTTTGATACCCCTGGACTAGATAACCTTTTAACTCTGATATACTGAATGTAATGTAATGCTTCATTGTTGCATTTTTTGTTATTTTTGAGGAAGAAAAAAAAAAAACAAAGGTGGCAAAAAAGAAAATACATAATAAACAGTTTTTTTACAAGCATTATTGAATGAAATAGAACCAAATTTGTTGCAGAAGAATTTTCAATATTTCATTAGTTTACATAACTGAATATAATTCCTTAAAAGCTGCAAGTCATTGCTAAATCCAGTTAGTATATAAGTATCAAGAGCAGAGGTCTTAAACTTGCCAAGTTTGAAGACCTCTGATCAAGAGCATTATGTTAGAGTTAATTTCTGATTTAACAGCCAAAGATATTTTTTTTAACAATTGGGGTCTTTTAAAAAATAATAATCCATCCCTAATGAAAAACTATAGGTCTCATGCTTATCAGGATCTAAAAACCCTGGAAGGAAGAGGGGAAAAGCCAACATCATCCGGTTATCTTCAAATAAGTAGTTGGATTTATTTTGGATGCAGTAATACCAAAAGGAGGGCTATTTGAGTAACATACAGGAACCACAAGGCTTCTCAAGTCATTCAGATGTTTTCCCTCAAAATGCACAAAAATAACAACACCTACAATATAACACACCAACAACAGCCAAGCCTTCTACAACTGACAATATCCCATCAGGCCCACCACTCGTGATTACAGAAAATGATGTACAAGGTCTATTTCACAGACAAAAGTCAGGAAAAGCACCAGGCCCAGACAAGATAACTCCTCCTTGCTTAAAAGCTCGTGCTGGCCCCCATCTTCACCTGCATCTTTAATAAATCACTAGAGATGTGCAAAGTTCCTTCTTGCTTCAAACACTCTACTATCATCCCAGTGCCGAAGAAACCCTCCATCAAGGAACTGAATTACTTCAGACCGGTTGCTTTAACATCTATAGTTATGAAAACCTTTGAAAGGCTAGTGCTGGCCCACCTGAAAACCAGAACAATCTTGAACTAAGTACACTTAAAACCATAGAGATGGTGGTAGATTTTAGGAGAAACCCTCCTATACTACCACCTCTTACAATACTAGACAACACAGTATCAACAGTAGAGACCTTCAAGTTTCTAGGTTCTATCATATCTCAAGACTTAAAATGGACACCTAACATCAAAAAGTCATCAAAAAAGCACAACAAAGAATGCTCTTTCTGCGCCAACTCAGGAAGCTCAAACTGCCCAAGGAGCTGCTGATTCAATTCTACAGAGGAATTATTGAGTCTGTCATCTGCACCTCTATAACTGTCTGGTTTGGTTCTGCAACCCAACCAAACAGACACAGACTTCAGAGGATAATTAGAACTGCAGAAAAAACAATTGCTACCAACCTGCCTTCCATTGATGACCTGTATACTGCAGTAGTCAAAAAAGAGGGCTGTGAAAATATCTACAGACCCCTCACATCCTGGACATAAATTGTTTCAACTTCTACCCTCAAAACGATGCTATGGGGCACTGCACACCAGAACAACTAGACAGAAGGACAGTTTTTTCCCCAGAATGCCATCACTCTGCTAAACAACTAATTCCCACAACACTGTCAAATTATTTACTAAGATTATATTACTATTATTCTTCTCATCCTTCCTAATATCTCGTCCCAGTTATGACTATAACCATGTTGTTTGTATCTTTACAATTTATATTGTTTTATTTGTTTCCTAGTATGATTTGATTACTTATTAGTAACTTATGACTATCACTAAGTGTTGTATCTTATGATGCTTGATGAACGTATTTTATTTTTCTTTATGTACACTGAGAGCATATGCACCAAAGACAAATTCCTTGTGTGTGCAATCACACTTGGCCAATAAAGAATTCTATTCTATTCTAAACGAGCAAAGATTTATTGATTAGTATTGCAATAATCTATGCTTTGATTAATTGTGAAAAATTGGGATTACAATTATTTAATCCTACCAAATGTACTCCATATTGTCTTCATTGCAGAGGACATTCCTTTTAGTGGAATTTCATCCCACATTTTACAAAGGACCCCTTCCTTTGTAGAAGGATTCCTAATCTTTCCAAATGTTTTTAAGGCCATAGTGGGAAAACTAATTGAATGGGTGAATAAGTTCCAAGCAGCTAAACCAATGAGGGAGGGATGCTGACCAGGGGCGGGTTCCTAATTTTTTTACTACCACTCTGGGTGTGGCTTATTTTGTGGGTTGCCGGCCATGTGCCGGCTTGCCGGCCATGTGACCGGGTGGGCGTGGCTTCTCGGGCTGCTGAAGGGAGGGGAACTGAGATAGGTCCTGCCGCCCATTCCCCCTCCCCTCAGCAGCTCGAGAAGCCTCAAATGTGCGAAAATGCCTAGGATCATCACTGCATGTTCGTGGCTTCTCGGACTGCTGAAGGGAGGGGAATGGAGATAGCTCCTGCCGCCCGTTCTTTCAGCATCTCACACGCTCCCTCAGCCATCCTCCCCTGCTTGGACTCACTGTGGGGTAGGACGGCAGCGCATGCGCAGTGCCGGAAGCTCAGCTTCTGGGCATGCGCAGAAGAAAAAAATTTTAACATGTAATTTTTTTAAAAAAAATGGCGGCGCCCAGGCACCGGCAACCGACCGCACCGGTACTGTGACGTCACCAGCGGGCCGCTACCGGTGCTATAGAGTGGACCGCACCTGTAGGAACCCACCACTGATGCTGACACTTGATTGATTGATTGATTGATTGATTGATTGATTGATTGATTGATTGATTGATTGATTGTAGTTCAGCTGAATATCTGAAGGGCATGGACTCTCAAGTTCTGGTTTGAGGATGCAGCTGCTTGACTGTTCAGCCACCCATTATAATGCAATTATTTTACATTCCACTATTTAATTCTATGTTCCAGAATACCACATGGGGGCAGACTGCTATAACACATGAATAACTCTGCTGGGTCAGAAAACACCATAATGAAAATATAAATGTACTCTCCAAGCTGCAGAAATCAGGATGATCACTTAAAGAAAAGCAGAGAAGGTTTTCTGTATCTCTTTCCTGACACCTAATGGTGATCTGGAATTTTGCAGTCTAAATTTGATAGCCCTAATGAAATTACAGGTAGTCCTTGATTTACAAACCGTTCATTTATTGACTGTTCAAAGTTACAACTGCACTGAAAAAAGTGACTTATAACCATTTTTCACACTTATGACTCTTGCAGCATCCCCACGGTCACATGATTTACATTTGGATGCATGACAATTGGTTCATATTTATGACAGTCACAGCATGCCGAGGTCATGACCTGACAAGCAAAGTCAATGGGGAAACCAGATACACTTAACAACTGCGTGGCTAATTTAACAACTGCAGTGATTCACTTAACAAATGTGGCAAGAAAAGTCGTAAGATGGGACAAAAATCACTTAACAAATTTACTACTAATAAATTCTGGGCTCAATTGTCATAAATCAAGGACTACCTGTATAAGATAATTGAAGGTGGAGATTTCAGATGCTTTGCTCTAGCTTCCTGTTCCCCAGCTGCTGGCTGTTTTTGCATTGTTGAAGAAATTCCAGGATGTTTAATAATTGGTGCATTCTTCAAAGTACAACATATGGGCAGTGTTTGGCATAATGGGCTTAAGTACACTTTACTTAAACAAATTTCATTGTTTTGCCCAACATGCTGAGCTACAATCTGGCTGACTTTGTTTTAGTCTAGCTGGCATGTTGCAGAAAGCGGAACATATGATTAGTTTATAGTTCAGTGTACTGTGGAAATCCCCACAAATAAATCAAATAAAATATGATAATTAACTATGGATAATGAATCACGCAAGGTCTGAACTCGGACTTATACTTCAGTGGGAAGTTGGAGATGTAGATTAGAGTTGCACATATGCCAATCCCATTTTTTTAATATAAAAAAAAGATTCGTATTCTCAAGTAAACGAATACTATTATGGAAACAATTTGTGAGGTTATGATCGTACTATTATTTATTTATTTATTTATTTATTTATTTATTTATTTATTTATTTATTTATTTATTTATTTATTTATTTATTTATTTATTTCTTGGTTCTTATATGCTGCCCTACTCCCGAGGTTTAAAATGCATAAATTGTATCTAGTATTTAAAACACTCTTGACAATTTTATTTTGCTTCTAACAAGTTATCCTATCCCAAGCAATTAAATCTGAGAACTTTTAGATAAGACTGAAAAAAAGGAACTCTTCTTATTAGAGAATATAAGAGCCGAGGTGGCGCAGCGGTTAGAGGCAGTACTGCAGGCCACTTTAGCTGACTGTGATCCGCAGGTCGGCGGTTCAAATCTCACTGGCTCAGGGTTGACTCAGCCTTCCATCCTTCCGAGGTAGGTAAAATGAGGACCCAGATTGTTGGGGGCAATATAAATATACATTGCTTAATGGTGTAAACTGCTTAGAGAATGCTTGCCCTGTGAGGCGGTATATAAATCTCACAAATAAATAAATAAATAAATAAATAAACAAACAAACAAACAAATAAATAAATAAGAATGGGGAAAAAAGAACTAGAACACCCCTTTAATTTGTTCTGCTTTTCTCAACTTGAGGAAACAAATATTTTTAACAATTAAAAATATATTCTCCTGGAGCCTTTATTGCCTTTTCAAAAAAAGAAACCCACTTTCAACTGCAAAGTGCTGACAATTCTCCCTCTCATCACAGCCTCTTTTAAGACTTGAGGTTATGATATCGTGTCCAAGAGAACAAAATATGCAGAAGAAGGATGTCTATTTGTAAATTGTATCCCTGCCTTGGGGTCACTAATCAAGAAAGCTCATGGAAATATCAAGGTTATTTGGATGATATAAGGAGCAGAACGCCACATTAACCAGAACATATGTACTAGTCCCAGTTCCCTTTATTTGCTAATATTTATCTTGTAAATTAAAAAAAAAGTATGTTTGTCTCCCTTGGGATTAAAGTCACCTTGTGTGCTATGGGAGAAGAATTAAGATTTATTAAATAAAATGCTAGAAAATAAAATAAAATGGAGCCTCCTTACTTTATATCTGGAGACCGAAAGGAGAAATTAAGTACAGTTGCTTAACAATGGTGGCAAAGAAGGTCGTAAACTGGGGCAAAACTGACTTAAAACATCCTTGCTTAGCAATGGATTCAATTGTGGTTGTTAAGTCATGGACTACCTGTGCGGGAAGCTGCACTGGCCAGCTCCCAGTTTGTAATGGTCTGTGGCAATGACCTTGGGAGATAGGAGGAAGAGCCACAGACTGTCACTAGACAATAGTCAGATAAGAGACAGCTGAGCCCTCAGAAGAACTGGAAACATGGCAAATATCTCAGAAGAGATCCTCCCTAGTTTCTTGGGCTGTAAAGGTGTGGGGGGAGAGATGGACTTTCAGACCTGCAAGATCGTTAGTGTAACCTTACAATAAAGATAGAACTAGTGTAAAGTGACCAGGTTTTTTTTAAGCAGGACGAGGGGCAGGCCCGCCTGGGCCCCGCCATTTGAGTTTTGCCCTCTGCGCATGCGCAGAACGCTGCGCATGCGCAGAGGGAAAAACAACGCAAATGTCGGCGTCCAGGTAGGTGGGGGGGAGGCGGGAGGCCTTTCCTCGCCTCTCGCCTCCCCTTCGGGAGCCAGCAGTGGCTTGGGCTGGCAAGCGACGAACGGGAGGTGGGAGGCGGGGAAAGGAGGCAGCTGGCAGCTTACCTGCGAGGCGGCGCTCCTGCAGCAGCCCATGGCAGGCTCGGGGCTAGGTCTCTGTCGCGAGCTCCAGGCATCCAAGCGCCGCGATCTCCCGGTCGCCCGCCCGGCCCCAGGGCAACGGCGGCAGCGAGGCGATGGGGGGAAGGAAGGGGAGGGGGACGAGGAAGGGCTGTTTGTGCCGCCGGAGGGGCCGCTCGTGAGCTCAAACCGCCGCTCCTCGTCCCTCACCCCTCCACCCGCATCCAAACAGCAGCGGCACCTCCGAGGGCAGGGCTAGGGATGGGGCGGGGAAGGAGAGGAGGAGCAGCCCCCCTTCCCCCTCTCCCCAGCAAGCAGCCGGCTCGCTGAAATTCCGCTTTGCCCGACTTGCTTCCGGTTTTTATTTCGGTGGTAGTACCTCTCTTTTGTGCTTCCCCTTCTAAGGTGACCAGACGTCCCGCTGTTTCGGCATTCTTTCCAAAAAAGCGTGACTTTTTGGAAAGAATGCGGGACGCGGGACACACGCTTGAAAAGCGTGTCTGTCCTGCCAAAAGCGGGACGTCTGGTCACCTTAAACTAGTGCTTTGGCTGGGGGCTTCTCATCTGATCTATCTTGCAAAGCTGACATGGTTTAAGGTTTATTTTCCATTTATGGAGCAAGTGGAACCGGTTGCTCAGGCTTCAGGTTTTTATGAGACCCACTCCCCAATGTCACCTAAGCTCAGAGAGAGATGCTCTGCTCTTGGCCTGTCTTGCAGTGGGATGATTAAAAGCAGGGCCTTGTCGATGATAGATTGCAACACTTCAATCCAGGAGCTGCCTTCTGTGAGAGAGACAATCTCGCTTCAAATGACAAGTGAGGTTTTTATTCATTCCCACCTTTGCACGGTAGCTAAGCTAGCGCTCTGTTACAGGACATACTGTAGACTCTTCTTTATTTTAATGAACCTTGTTTCATTTCGGTAGCGTTTTACGGACACAGCAAGACAACAATCTTCACAGTTTCATGCCAGATCATTTTCATGCTTCTTTTGTAAGATGCTCTGGGCTCTTCAGAAGGAAAAGCAGTTGAAAAAGATTTTAAAAATGTTTACTGATTTACTGTAGTCCTTGTACTCCCTTCTACTTCAAAAATTGACAGTAACGTTCAAAATCATATTCCTACTCTTCAAGTGCTAATAGGGCCTTATGAATTCCCAAAGGCAGCAGATTTCAAAAGGCAAAACAGCTATAGAAACAGCCTCTTTCCAAATCCTTCCTACCCTTAACTTGCCAAGGAGGAAAAAACCCAGCACATCCTCTCCTGGGTAAGTGATTGTCAGCCTTTTGAGGTAATCCAGACAAGAAGCAAAACTATGAGTATAAAACTACCTTTATTATAGGGTTACAGCAGTGGTGGGTTCCTACCAGTGCGGTCCACTCTATAGCACCGGTAGCGGCCCGCTGGTGACGTCACAGTACTGGTGCGGTCGGTTGCTGGTGCCTGGGCGCCACCATTTTTTAAAAAAAATTTTTTTAAATTTTTTTTAAAAAAATTCTTCTGCACATGCCCAGAAACCTGACAACTAAGTCTTTCCCCGTCTCTTCGCTTGAAAATAATAAGAAGCTTGCTTTTGACACTTTTCCTTCGCTTTTGCCTAAAGCTTCCCAAAGTGGCCGTTTTCCGAAAGCTTAACCTTTTATACTGTTAATTTTATACAGTTTTATACTGTTATTCTTTAGACAAAAACATTGAGGACTGTTAAAAGATACTGTTCTTTTAACAGTCCTCAGTATTTTCGTCTAAGGAATCCATGACTGAAACCAAAAATGCTGTATGAGACTTGCTTGCTTTTAACTATAGCATTTTCTGCATATAAAGGTTGCTGTGTTGCCATGGTGTAACACACACTTTGTATGCAAAGCTTTTCATGTAAGGTATAAAATAGCAAAAATAGTAGTAACATCTCTCTGAAATAACTAATATATGACCGGCAAGCCATGCCCACCTGGTCACATGGCCGGCAAGCCATGCCCACCCGGTCACATGGCTGGCAAGCCACACCCACAAAATAAGCCACGCCCACAGAGTGGTAGTAAAAAAATTAGGAACCCGCCCCTGGGTTACAGTAACAGAATCTTGCAAATCTGAAAAGCATTTCTTCCCTTCTGTAATATGTGGGGATGGCCTTGGCAGAGTGTGTCAAGAGACATTGCCAAGGGAACAGTCAGATAAGGGACAGCATAGCCTGTAGCTGGATAGTGGGCTGGGCAAGAGGCTCAGAAAAGACCCTCCCTACTTTTGAGGGGTCTGTAAAGGAGATGGGGGAGAGGAGAAACATAACTTTCAGATTTGCAAGATTCTGTCAGTGTAACTTTACAATAAAGTAAGCTGATCTGGTTGTGTTTCTTATCGGGTATGTCCTGCAAGGCCAACTTCAGTCTTGTTTATCTTGACTGTTCCCTTGACAGAATCTCTTTGTCCAGTCTTTCAAGGTCATTCTCACATACCATTATACCTCCTTTATGTTTGCTTTCCAGAAACCAGGGTGGGTCCATTATGAAATCCCAAAGGTGCTGTTTCCAAAGGCAACTGGACTTCCTTGGTTTTTTGGAAAGTGTTTCACTTCTCATCCAAGGAGCCTATTTTTTTACATATATATCATACATACTACATTTTTAAAAACATTTGGTAACTTTAGAACAGTGTTTCCCAACCTTGGCAACTTGAAGATGTCTGGACTTCAACTCCCAGAATTCCCCAGCCAGCGTATGCTGGCTGGGGAATTCTGGGAGTTGAAGTCGAGACATCTTCAAGTTGCCAAGGTTGGGAAACACTGCTTTAGAAGGATAATTTAATGCTGCTTTAATGTTACAAGAAGAAAGAAAAAAAACCATTAACATAGCAAAGCCATTAGTAAAAGAACAATATTATCTATTATTTAGTTAATATAGTATAAATTGACATCATGCTGTGATTTTAAAGCTATACAGTAAAGCACTTTACTCTTTTAAAAATCTATAAAAGCCTCTGGACTAGAGTACTGTAGGCTAAACACTTTCTCCATCTCTCCTCTTTTTGTTTTGGGAATTTGTAGCAGATCTGTCATACACGACAATGAAAATGTTGAACTGGAAATCTTGGGCAAGAAATACCAGGAGATTAACTTCACAAAATGCAAAACCTGCAAACAAGCCTCCATATGATGGTAGCTGTTAATCAAACTTTGAGAATTACCAAGAAAAAAAGCACCTGAACACTTTTTTGTTTAAAGCTGCTTTTTAAGGGGTGTTCAGCTAGGTAGTAGTGTACAGGTAACTTTTTCAGAGTTCAGAAATCTAATCAGGGTCGGATCCCATGATGGGTGGGAGACCAGTAGGAATTTTATTTATTAGATTTGTCTGCCCCTCCCCCCATCTAATCTAGACTGTAGTGCAGACTAAACTGGAAAGTCAAAGTAAGTAGTTCCTGAAGTTTTTTTATTTATTTTTTATTTTTTATTTTTTATTATTTCTTTATTTATTATTAGGTTCTTCTATGCCGCCCTCCTCCCTAAGGACTCAGGGCAGCGTACAACATTTTAAGAGAACACTAAACAATAAACTTATTTAAAAACAGTTTTACAAAGTTAAAAAAGATGTCCAACAACATACATACCGGGGGAGATTTCGGATATAAGATTGTCTCAGACCCCTGCCTGCAGGAAGAGCCATGTCTTAATGGCTTTTCAGAAGGCCAGCAGGGTGGGGATAATTCGGATCTCTGGGGGAAGTTGGTTCCAGAGCGTGGGGCCCCCCACAGAGAAGGCCCTCCCCCTAGGCCCCGCCAGTCGGCATTGTTTGGCTGCCGGGACCTGGAGGAGACCCACTCTGTGGGACCTAACGGTCGGACGGAAGTATAAGGCAGAATGCGCTCCCAGAGGTAACTTGGTCCTAAGCCATGTAGGGCTTTAAAGATGATGATCAACACCTTGAATTGTACCCGGAGACCAATGGGAGGCCAATGCAGCTGGCAGAGTATAGGTGTTACGTGGGTGTATCTTGGCACACCCACCACGGCACGCGCAGCTGCATTTTGCACCAACTGAAGTCTCCGAATACTCTTCAAGGGTAGCCCCATGTAGAGCGCATTGCAGTAGTCCAATCGGGAGGTGACAAGGGCGTGAGTGACCGTGAGTAGAGCCTCCTTCTCCAAGAATGGTCGCAATTGGTGCACCAGGCGAACCTGTGCAAAAGCCCCCCTAGCCACAGCTGTAAGGTGTTGGTCTAATTTTAGCTGTGGATCTAGGAAGACTCCCAAATTGCGAACCCGTTCTGAGAGAGTTAATTTTCCTCCCTCAAGAACCAAGGAAGGACAGTCGACATGGTCCTTAGGAGGCAAGTTAAGCAGTTTTAAACTGCTTAATAACAGGTTTAGCTTGAGATTTTTTTGATAAGAAGGGACAGAGGCTTAGAATGAAGCTGATGGCCACATTTCACATCACTGTCCCATTGCTTCTCCCCTATGGATGCACTGGGGACATTTCTAATGTTCCCCTCCCCTGTCACTTTCAAGCTTGTTTTTCATCTGTTGGTTTCCGCACCCACACGTTCTGTTCGGCTCTGATAGAAAGAAGGGCATAACTCTGTACTTCCTTCTATGTTTACTTTCCTTTTATTGGAAAGATTGAAAAGTATCTGTGGCAAGAGCAGCAGCAGCAGCAGCAGGGAGTCATGCATGTGAAATGGGCAGCCATATAAATTGAATAAATAAGCCAAAGTGACCAGATTTTTTTTTAAAAGCGGGACGGGGGGCGGGCCCGCCTGGGCGCCGCCATTTGAGTTTGCCCTCTGTGCATGCGCAGAATGCTGCGCATGCGCAGAGGGCAAACCAACGCAAATGTCGGCGTCCAGGTGGGGGGGGAGGCGGGAGGCCTTTCCTCGCCTCCCGCCTCCCCTTCGGGAGCCGGCAGTGGCTTGGGCTGGCAAGTGACGAACGGGAGGCGGGAGGCGGGGAAAGGAAGCAGCCGGCAGCTTACCTGCGAGGCGGCGCTCTGTCGCGGGCTCCAGCCATCCAAGCGCCGCGGTCTCCCGGTCGCCTGCCCTGCCCCAGGGCAACGGCGGCAGCGAGGCGACGGGGGGAAGGAAGGGGAGGGGGATGAGGAAGGGCTGTTTGCACCACTGGAGGGGCCGCTCGTGAGCTCAAACCGACGACGGCAGCTGCGACAGCTCCTCGTCCCTCACCCCTCCACCCGCATCCCAACAGCAGCGGCGCCTCCGAGGGCGGGGCTAGGGATGGGGCGGGGGAAGGAGAGGAGGAGCAGTCCCCCTTCCCCCTCTCCCCAGCAGGCAGCCGGCTGGCTGAAATTCCGCTTTGCCCGACTTGCTTCCGGTTTTTATTTCGGTGGTAGTACCTCTCTTGTGCTTCCCCTTCTAAGGTGACCAGACGTCCCGCTGTTTCGGCATTCTTTCCAAAAAAGCATGACTTTTTGGAAAGAATGCGGGACGCGGGACACACGCTTGAAAAGCGTGTCTGTCCTGCCAAAAGCGGGACGTCTGGTCACCTTAAAATAAGCACCTCTCATTGCTTATAAATGTGTCCATGTGGTTACCACGGGCTGGGGAAGCTACACCCTTTTATGACTTGTGGACTTCAACTCCCAGAATTCCTAAGCCAGCCCTGCTGTCTCAGGAATTCTGGGAGTTGAAGTCCACAAGTCATAAAAGAGCCAAGATTCCCCACCCCTTGGGTTACCAGAAGTCAACCTGAGATGAAGGAGATTCTCATCCAAGATGAAATCTTTTTCATGCCGGAAAAACACCTATATATTAGATTTCTATTCTGCTTTTTTTTTACAGCAGCACTGGGCAGGACATATACTGTAGATTGATCCTTCCTCCTCTTTTTGCCCCCAACAACAACCCTGTGAGGCAGGGTGGAGGCAGGAAGGAGACCCAAAGTAACCCAGTGGTTGAACATAGACTAGAGCAGTGATGGCGAACATTTTAGGCACAGAGTGCCCAAACCGGAATGTGTGCACGCGACAACCAGCTGGCTGAGCTGGGGCGACAGCGTGCCCACAGAAAGGGCTCTGAGCTGGGGTGATGGCACGCGTGCCAACAGAGAGGGCTCTGCGTGCCACCTCTGGCACGCGTGCCATAGGTTCGCCATCACGGGACTAGACCAGTGCTCTCAGCCTTGGCAACTTTAAGATGGGTGGACTTCAATTCCCAGAATTCCCCAGCCAGTTGGCTGCAGAATTCTGGGATTTGAAGATGAACATCTTAATGTTGGCAAGATTGAGAAATACTGGATTCAACCCTAGCTTGCCCCATTAACCACACCATCAACCTGGCTCTTTTGGAGAACGAATGCTTAGTTTCCTACAAAGTACAGATAGTCCTTGACTTATGACCACAATCGAGCCCAAACATTCTGTTGTTAAGTGAGACATGTGTTAAGTGAGTTGTGCCCCATTTTACGACCTATCTTGCCACAGTTGTTAAGTAAACCACTGCAGTTGATTACTCGGTTGTTAAGTGAATCTGGCTCCCCCATTGACTTTGCTTGTCAAAAGCCGATCACATGACCTTGGGACACAGTCATAAGTATGAACCAGTTACCAAGCGTCTGAATTTTGATCATGGGGATGCTACAAAGGCTGTGACTGTGAAAAATGGTCAGAAGTCACTTTGAACGGTCACTAAACGAACTGTTGTTAAGACCAGGATTACCGGTATTTTATTGCTATTTGTCACATTTGGTTAAGGTGTTGGACTCGGATTAAGGAGACCCAGGTTCAAATCCACTTGAGTTCCTTGGGAACTTATCTCACTGGGCCTCCCAGAGATTTTTGGCAGGTGGGAGCACTACCTAGGTATGATGAGCCTGTGAAAGAAAGATGAACGATCCTTCTATCAGGAGGTTGCGAGTTCAATCCTAGGTAGAGGCAGATGTGGGGTCTCCTGCTTGGGCAGGTTTTGGACTAGAAATCAGGGGTCTCCAATCTTGGCAACTTTAAGCCTGGCGGACTTCAACTCCCAGAATTCCCCAGCCAGCTTTGCTGGCTGGGGAATTCTGGGAATTGAAGTCTGCCAGGCTTAAAGTTGGCAAGGTTGGAGACCCCTGGACTAGATGACCTGCAAGGTCCCTTCCAAATCTGTTAATCTGTTCTAACCAAAGTACCGCACAGCCCTGAATCTCATACAAGCCAAACAGCTCGTTGCTTTGCATCATCCCTCAGTGATGCATTCCCCCCCCTCCGCAGCAACCGGACCTCGCCGGAAAACGCAAGCCAACCGAATGGGAAACGAAGCACCCGAACAAGGAAAAGGCTTCGGTGGTTTTTTTGTGTGTTATTTTTTAAAATCTCTTTCCTTTCTGCTCCGCAAAAGAACTGCCAGGAGCGGTGCAAGCCAGCCAAGATCCAGGAAGCCTCGAAGCCTCTCGTCTCGACCCAGAAATCGGCCGGGGGGGATTCTGTGCGACTTTAAATGAGGAACCGCTGCTAATTGCTTTTTTTAAAAAACCGATTTCCCTTTGGGCCGCTTCCCGGGACTCCAACCCTCCTCCCGTTTGGGGGAAGAGGAAGAAGAAGGAGGAGGAGGAGGAGGAGGAGAAGGCAGATGTAAGGGTCTCCTGCTTGGGCAGGGGGTTGGACTAGATGACCTGCAAGGTCCCTTCCAACTCTGTTAATCTGTAAGAAGGAGGAGGAGGAGGGGGAGGAGGAGAAGGAGAAGGAGGAGGAGGAGGAGGAGGAGGAGGAGGAGAAGGAGGAGGAGGAGGAGGGGGAGGAGGAGAAGAAGAAGGAGAAGAAGGAGGAGGAGGAGGAGAAGAAGGAGGAGGAGGAGGAGGAGGAGGAGAAGGAGAAGGAGGAGAAGGAGGAGGAGAAGAAGAAGGAGGAGGAGAAGGAGGAGGAGGAGGAGGGGGAGGAGGAGAAGAAGAAGGAGAAGAAGGAGAAGGAGGAGGAGAAGAAGAAGGAGGAGGAGGAGGAGGAGGAGGAGGAGAAGGAGAAGGAGGAGAAGGAGGAGGAGAAGAAGAAGGAGAAGGAGGAGGAGGAGGAGGAAAAACTGAATCGAAGCGGAGAAGAAGGGGAGGAGGGCCCGCGCTCCAGAAACGCCTCCTTCCACTCACTTGTCCGCTCCGGCGGTTCTGAAGGTGTTGCTAACCGCGGCGCAATTGCTTCCCCCCACCCGCCCCCCTCCCCATGCTTCCCAGCGCCCCTCCCCGCCCGACCTCCAGGCGAATTGGCTTCCCCGTGCCACCGCCTGCTCCTGAGCGCATGCCTTCTTCGGCCCCAGCGAAGCCCCTCGCCGCCGGGCCGGACGGAGGGGGACGCTGCTGGCCAGGCTGCGCTTTGCTGCAACCACGTGTCGTTCGCAGCCTGCCTGTCACCCAACAACAAGGAAGCCTCCGGGGGAATCTTCTTCTTCTTCTTCTCCCCTTGGATCGCCCTGGGGGAAGCCGCCACTTTCCCGATCCAGGTGAGTCCGCCGAAAAACAGGGCTGGCTGGTGGCTGGCTGGGTGTGTGTGTGTGTGTGTGGGAACCTCGCAGGTCAGGATTCTCCCCTTGGCCGGACTGTAAGCCCCGCTTCTTTGCCCAATGTCAGGTGGTCTTTTTTTGGGGGTGGCCAGTGGACGGGGTGGGTGGGTAGGTGGGTGGCGGTGGCTGCTTGTTTTTGTTTTCCTTTGCCGGTGGGGGGGCGTGCCTTTGCGCGTCCGAGGCGCTGCGAGCTGAAGGGATCCAGAGCTGGGCGCATCGGGAGTGCAGGAGGAGGGGGTGGGGGGGGTGTCTGTCTCTCTGCACTGGATGCCCGGGTCCAGGGGTGGGGTGCGCGCAGCCGAGGAAGCGGCGCGGTCCGAGAGAAGCGCTTCTCCCGGGGGTCAGTGGAAGGAAACCGCCGAGAAGCTGCTTAAATCGCAATGATCGCCAGCGATCGAGCAAGCCTTGATTCTGCTCCCGAAGGCCGACTGGTTGGGAGAATTGGTAATTTAGAAAGAAAAAAAGGAAAAGGCGCAGAATAGGCTCTGGAGAAGGAGGCCGGAGAAGCAAGTTGACAGGGGAGCCCAGCGAGGGGTGGGTGGGTGGAGGCGCAGCCATGTGCCCGGTGCTTTCCAAGCGACATCAAGGCCTCGTCTGGAAGCCTTTAAGGTTCCTTTCAAGGACGGGGCTCCTGATTGCCCAGCGGTGCTTGCGTCCTTTTGACCCCCGGGGCACCTAAAGAGGAGCTGGGTTATAGACAGTGAAGGTTGAGCCTAAAGTCAGAGAATGAAACGGAGAATCTGCAAGCTTTGGGATGCTGGAAGGTGCATCTAGAATTCAGTGTTTCCCAACCTTGGCAACTTGAAGATATCTGGACTTTAACTCCCAGAATTCCCCAGCCAGCGAAAGCTGGCTGAGGAATTCTGGGAGTTGAAGTCCAGATATCTTCAAGTTGCCAAGGTTGGGAAACACTGCATTATCTTCAGCTCCTTTAATCTTTTCCCTTTTGTTTGTGTGTGTGTGTGTGTGTTTCGTTTCTGGCCAGGCTGGTTGCAACAATGGAAGAAAATAGCTTGGGCATCCTGCAACAGAGAGCAGCTGAGCTGGAGTGCATGGCAGAGGTTCTTCTGACAGGGGAACAGCTACGGTAAGGATGTGGCTTTTCATAAGTGTTTTGCCTGGAGAGGGCAGCAAGAGAAACTGGGTTCTACCGTACACCAGATTTCGGTTTTCCTTTTTTTTCTTAATTTTTTATTTTTTCACCAAACTTAACACAAACATCCATACATATACCATATTATCAAAACAACCATAATTATATATTTCTATTCAAAATATTATAAACATGCATCCTTAATTTGCTCCTTTTATACTTTTATCTCCAGTCTGCTTTCCTTCTATATTTCATACTACTCCCCTCCCTCTATCTCCCTCTCCCCCCTCTACCTTCTTTCTCCCTCTCTACCTCTTTCCTACTTCCCTCCTCTCTCTCTCCCCCCTTCCTACCTACTTCCTCTTTCTCCCTCTTATCCTTCCCTGAGTAACCAGGGGTGAAATCCAGCAG
The DNA here is from genome assembly GCA_023053685.1 of Diadophis punctatus similis. Lineage (NCBI taxonomy): Eukaryota > Metazoa > Chordata > Lepidosauria > Squamata > Dipsadidae > Diadophis > Diadophis punctatus. The sequence goes on from JALIGW010000003.1 coordinate 190,878,173, forward strand.
GTTCTAACAGGTTCTGGAGAACCGGTAGCAGAAATTTTGAGTAGTTCGGAGAACCGGTAGCGGAAATATTGAGCAGTTTGGAGAACCGGCAAATACCACCTCTGGCTGGCCCCAGAGTGGGGAGGGAATGGAGATTTTGCAGTATCCTTCCCCTGCCATGCCCACCAAGCCACGCCCACAGAACCGGTAATTAAAAAAAATAGATTTCATCACTGCTGAGTATATCTAATCATAATCCATTTTATGGTTAGCAGACTAGCAATTCAGAAACCCTAACTTCGTTCCAACATCGGAGCTATTTCTTAAACTTATATCTTTCCTTTTATCTATATTTATATATCTAACATGTTCTTCCAGGTATATCTACTATTATTCTAATGCTGCCTCCTTCCTCCTATTTTTCTCGCCTGGGTCTACCACCTCTAATTTTCAGTTTTCGGTTTTCCAAGATGGTTTGTCTGTAATAATCTGCTTTTCCTTTAAAGGATGAATGTTACATGGGGAGGGTTTTCTCTTATTTAATTGGCCTCAACAATAACCCTGCAAGGTAGATGGGCCCCGAGAGGACATAACTGGCTCAAAGGCACCAGGTGAATTTCCCCTTCATAACAATAGCACTTAGACTTATATACCGCTTCATAGTGCTTTACAGCCCTCTCTAAGCAGTTTACAGAGTTCAGCATATTGCCCCCAACAATCTGGGTCCTCATTTTACGGACCTCAGAAGGATGGAAGGCTGAGTCAACCTTGAGCCGGTGAGATTTGAACAGCTGAACTGCAGCTAGCAGTCAGCTGAAGTAGCCTGCAGTGCTGCACTCTAACCACTGCGCCACCTTGGCTCATAAACTCCAAGCCACCGTGTTATAACAGGATGTGGTTGATGCTTCGTCCAGCTACATAGCAATGTCTGATATTTGCAAGAATTTTCAATATTTTCACATCTCAAGGAGAAAAAGACTGCTCAGGGTGAACAAATACCCAAGGGCAGAGGTCTTCAAACTTGGCAACTTTAAGACTTGTGGACTTCAACTCCCAGAATTCTCTAGCCGGCATAGCTGGCTGGAGAATTCTGGGAGTTGAAGTCCACAAGTCTTAAAGTTGCCAAGTTTGGGGACCCCTGCCCAAGGGTAACGAAAAAGATCCGGTGTTCCCATCATCCTCCAGCAGACTGGCCTTGCTGGGTAGAGAAGATGGGAATTGTATTTCAGCTTATCTGGAAAACTAGTCTTGGAATAAGGTAGTTTTCTGAGAGAAGAGGTTTATCGATCTTCAGAGCCTGTCTTTATTTTTACTTTGTGTTCATTTCCCCAACTGGCAGCAAACAAGGATGAATTCAAAAGAGCGATTTTAGGGTTATCCCTCAATCCGTTCAATCTATACAAAAGAGGGGTGTGTGTTTTTAGCCATCTTGCTTCTTATGGGATGGCTGCAGTCTCAGAATGAAATGAACGTTGTTGTTGTTTACATTTTGTTTGACATTTTCTCATGCCACCCTCTGTCAAACAACATTTCCTTTTCCAGATACACAGCCTTGATTCTGCCACATAAGGCAAAGTCTCCACTCTCTATACCAGGGGTCTGCAACCTTAAGCACTCAAAGAGCCATTTGGACCTGTTTCCCACAGAAAAGAAAACACCGGGAGCCACAAAACCTGGGTGGGCGTGGCCAACTCAACATCACTCACTTCCACCAGTCACATGACCCCCATGCCACGCCTTCCCAGCCAGTCATTAGGGCAGAGAACTGGTTGTTAAAAAACACCGGGAACCACAAAACCCCTTTGACATCTCTCTCTGTCTCTGTCTCTGTCTCTGTCTCTCTCCCTCTCCCTCTCTGTCTCTCTCCCTCCCTCCCCCCCACTCTCTCTGTATCTCTCGGTCTCTGCCCTGGCCGCTTCTCCAACCCCCACCGTCACCCTTACCTTCTCAGGCCAGGCGAGGAGTGACTGGGAGGGGAGGGCAAAGGGCGGGGTTAGCCAGTGGTGGGATCACCCGACAGGGAGCCACAGCAGAGGGCCCAAAGAGCCGCATGTGGCTCCGGAGCTGCAGGTTGCTGACACCTGCTCTATACTCAGGCATGTAGCTTTAATAGTCTATTCCAGGGGGGTCAAACTCAAGGCCTAGGGGGTCGGATCCGGCCCACGGGGTATTTATATCTGGCCTGCGGGCCCGTCCTAGGAACAGCAAAGAACCGGCCCACGGTGCCTCTGCCAGCAAAAACGGACACCGGGAGGGCCATGCGCGGCACGCTCAGGCTCTGTTTTCAGCTGCGGCAGCCTCCTGCAGCCCTCTGCCAACACAAATGGAGCTTGAGGAGGCCACACACGGCCCTCGCAAGCTCCGTTTTCGCTGGCAGAGGACTGCAGAAGGCCGTTGCGGCCAAAAACAGAGTCTTGATGAATGTTATTGAGTTGGCCACGCCCTCCCAGGCACCCCCCCCCACCAAGGTCAAACACAACCCTGATGCGGCCCTTAATGAAATCGAGTTTGACACCCCTGGTCTATTCTATTTGATGTGCATTGACTTTCACATGAGGTTTTCAAGGTTTGGCAGCAGCGATTGGAGCAAAAATTAAAATGAGCAGGGCTTGAAGCTCCACCTTCCTTGACACAAGGCCACGTTTCCCTCTTGGTATCTGTAATTTCGCAATTTTCCATCCCTGTTTCCCTGTCGTTTTAATGATGACTGGCGATCCTGGGAATTGCATTGTTCAGCTCTCCTTGAGAGCATCAGCTTGCTGAACGTTGATTGGTACAAGTTATAGAACCAGCCACCACTTTAAAAAAGAGATTACAGGTAATCCTTGACTATTTCTTTATTGACAGTTTGAAGTTACAACGGCATTGGAAAAAAAGTGACTTATGACTGGTCCTCACACTTTTGAACATGATCGTCTGATCAAAATTAGGGATCTCCTGAGTCCTTCGGGAGTTGGGCGGCATATAAGAATAACAAAATAAATAAATAAATCTTGACCACCGGCATGTATTTTTGATGGTTGCAGTGTCTCAGGTTCGCACGATCACCCTTTGCCACCTTCCCAGCAGGGTCCCAACAAGCAAAGTCCATGGGGGAATCTGGACTCGCTTTACGACTGCAGTGATTGGCTTAACAATGATGGCAAAAAGTTTGTAAAATTGGGTGTGACTCATTTGCCTTGCTTAGCGATGGAAATTCTGTTCCCAGCTGTGATTGTAGGTCAAGAACTATTTATACACAGTAATGATGACCCAGATTGTTGGGGTACAAGATGCTGACTCTGTAAACCAGCTTAGAGAGGGCTGTAAAGCACCGTTAAGCGGTATATAAGTGCTATTGCTATATATCAGTGATGGCGAACCTTTTTTTCCTCGGGTGCCGAAAGCGTGTGCGCGTGCACTATCGCACGTGCACACACCCATAATTCAATGCCCCCCATGTGCCCTGCCCCCCTGTGCATGTGCGCATGACCCCCCCCATGCTGCCCCGCCCCCCACACATGCGTGCACGACCCCCACTCCCCCCCGTTTCCCAACTTCCGGTGTGCCCAGTAGGCCCGTTTTTCGCCTTCCCCAGGCTCCAGAGGCTTTCTTGGAGCCTGGGGAGGGCGAAAACGGCCTCCCCCACCCCCCGGAATTCTGAAATGGCCCATTTCCCAATTTCCAGTGGGCTCGGTAGGCCCATTTTTTGCCCTCCCCAGGCTCCAGAGGCTTTCTTGGAGCCTGGGGAGGGCGAAAACGCCCCCCCCCGAGGCTCTCCGGAGACCGTAAACGCCCTCCCAGAGCCTCCGCATGAGCCAAAAATCAGCTGGCTGGTGCGCACATGTGTGCTGGAGCTGAACTAGGGCACCGGCTCGCATGCTGGCAGATATGGCTCCGCGTGCCACAGGTTCACCATCACGGCTATATATCATTCTACACAGTTTAAGGATATAAATGGAAACAGAACTTCAAAAGTGGCACGCTTATAACTGCCATTTGTTGAGGAGCAACAGTGGGATGAAGATACTGCTTTTATATCACACCATCCTATGGGATGTCCACCGGATAGGGTCAGAAGGGGGGAGATGTTGGCCATAGTGTGATTGAAGCTCCACCCTGTTTATATGTGCACAACCACACACTTTGGACTCCCCTCTCCAAAGGGGAGAGTCACATGATAACTATCATGCAAAAGGTATCATTGTAACTTTGAATTTGGGTCCTAAGTACCCTTTGGGGGAGGGGTCCATTGTAACTTCGGACAGTCACTAAGCAATCGGTTGTAAGTTGAGAACTATGTGTATTCACCTGGAGCCAGACAATTCTACCTGGAGGAGTGTGTCCTTGAAATACCTTTATTTATTAATGGATTGCTTTTACCTGAGTAAATTTTAAGGAAAGGTGTGAGTAGTAGCTACTCTGCTGTAACTTCAGCCAGCTTCTCTAACAAGCCACCATGGGAATCCTTGGGAAGTGTAATCCGGCACACCTGGGAAGCCCTTAATGAGAGAAGTTAAATCTACCACACACTGTTTCAAACTTGACAACATTCAGATGTGTGGACTTCAACTCATGCTGACTGAGGAATTCTGGGAGCTTGTTAGAACCCTGTTCAAACAATTGGATTGCTAATATATGAACAAGCCACAAATCAATGTTATGTGTATATAGCTTTAAGAACATTGTAGGCTGATAACTATATAAGGCAGCAAGAGAGCATGCTCAGAATATCTGTGTGGTGATTAATGTGTTTGACGGTGTGTTCCGGAGTGCTGACTCTCTGCTGATTAACTCTACTGCTTTACTGATGAGTAATCGCTTTGTGACTGTGTAGAATTACTTGAAGAGTTGCTGTGAAAAGACTAACTATCTGTGATAGTGTAGATTTGAATGATAGCTGTAATCTTTGTTTGTTAGTTAAAACAAAGATAGGCAAGAAGAAGAAACTTCGCATTGACTGAACTAACTGTGTATGACTTGGACTTCCTATTGAACTTTGCTACTACTAGAAGTAAACTATTTTGTAAATACTAAACGTATTCTGTTTATTAACTGAATAGCATTCATATCAAACTGCAACACCAAAAACCACAATTGCTCTTTCACTGTGTATGTGCTCAACACCACAATAACTCCTTAACAGAGCTGAAGTCCACACACCTTAAAATTGGCAAGTTTGAAAAACGCTGATCAACATCTTCAGTGTAGGAGTAAGAAAGAATCAGTTATGCCTTCTGTGTGTAGACGAATAACATGTGAATGAAATTTCTACCCACGTATGTCTTATTTGCAATGGATATCAGCACTGTTGTGAGCCAGGCCTGGTTTTTGCTTTGTAAGGGTTGTGTGTGATGTTTGCAGAGATCTCTGGATCGTTGCTTCACTGCTAGAGGGTTCTGCCTTTCCAAAGGAGTGTGGATTAATGGTCCTTTGATCTTATCTGCCTGTGTCCCTACGAGCTCCCCTAATTTCATTTTGGTCAACAAAGAGGCATGTGGTTTTTCCAGATCTTCCTCAAGCTATTCTGCACATTATCAGATGGCTAAAGCACACATTCCATTTCTCCTGGCCTCTCTCAAAGATTAGAGAGGCACATTGATTTGGTCGCCTAATGGAGGCTCCAATTGAGTGTTGGCCTGGCGGATTGCCATGATGGCTGGTGCATGTTTGGTTGCAGAAGTGAGGATTGAGCAGGTGACACCAACTGAGCTGCAAAGAGGCAGGAACAGAATTTACTGTGATGTGCCAAAGCCAGAGACAGTACCTTGACCTGGCAAATAATGTTTAGATCACAAGAACAAAGCAGAGGGTTTTATGAGTAGCTTTACCCATACAACAGTGCCAAAGCACTGGTGTGTGACACCACATTTTCCCACTCTAGCAGCAGATGATTTGCACAGATAAGGCCCCAGAGGCAAATAATGGCACCATCATGAGTGCATGAGGAGACTCGGTAGCTTAAAATAACAACATGCGTTATAAGTCACATTTTTGCTGTGGAACATTCTTTTTTTCCTCTCCTTTTCCTTGAGAGCAGCAATGCATGAGGGCATAGTTGACAGAGGGCAAGACAGGTAGGAGCAGAGGGAGATGCAGGTGTAGCCAAGACACAAAGGGGAGAAGCTTGCTGAGCACATGCACTCTTTGGCAAAGGGACGTTTTGAAAACGGAGAGAGAATAAACCTGTGCAGCAGGCTGCAAAGGGGAGGGAGGTCTGAACTGCAGGGCCATTGCTGTCCACAGCTATGCGAGGCCCCAAGAATGCAGCCAATCAAATAATGGAATCTAGCTGTGTGTTTGGGTGTATCAAGCTTGTTTAAGGTTGGGATTCAATATTCCAATCATTTTTCTTCACATAAAGGAAGATAGAAATAAGCTAGAAAAAAAATTGGATGAACTGGGTCCTGGAAAAGTGGAAAGCGTGGGGAAGAAACTCAAAAAGAATTTTGTCTTGATCGTGATGGAGCAGAAAAAAACTCTGAAAGGACTTCCAATATTCTAATACAAGAGGATATTTTTAGCTCAGGGTTGAATTGTGGGGTCCTTGGTGCTCTCTGAACTTGGTGGTTTTCTTCCAGGCATTTCATTATCCAACTAGATAACATCATCAGTGCTAGAAGGGAGTGGGGTTTGTTCTCAGAGTCTGAAGGCATGATGAAAACTCCTTAATTGCAGAACACATGGACAGACTTCACCATAGGTTCAACTGGGAAACAGTGAGCATTCTAGATCAAGCTAAGTCCAAAAACACTAGAGAATTCCTGAAAACCTGGAACTCGGATAAACCACCCATCAACAGGCACATAGAGATAATAACGTTTACATGCCATTCAAGAGAGTCATTTAAAAAGCTAGAAGATCACTATACCTCTCATCAGCAATCAATACCCTATACCTTTCATCAGCAATCAATACCCAGATAAGCAGAGATAAATAACCAAGTAGCAAACAATCAAGGAACTATTAACTCAGTAAACAACAGCCTAATCAAGGAACTATCAAGAATACTCCCACAATAATGGCAGGGTAAGCTACTTGTACATAAAGAGAGAGAAACCCCATTCCCTTCTAGAACTGATGATGTTACCTAGTTGGGTAATCAAATGTCTGCAAGAAAACAACTAAGCTCAGAGACCACCAAGGACCCTACATTTCAATATTCTGTTATTATACACTTCAATAATAAAGGATCATCCCTGTAACCCTAGGTATGTCCATTTTCCGACCCAGGCTACTTTGAAGAGCTGACACTCAGTGAACATTAAGAAAACCTTTGCCAGTTTTCTCAGTTATGGTTTTCTCAGCTCAGTTCTATAATAACTGAATAGTCTCTTGGACATTGATACATGGCTGGGAGCCCTAACACTCTTCCCCTGTGAAAATCCAAACCCAGCAACAACATAAATTATTGTTTAAGGTTGTACAAAACGTTTTTAAGCTCACAACTGCTGCTTCCAAGTATTCCAAACTTGAAACAAAACTCCTGGTATTTCTAAAGAGTTTTGTTCAAGTTGCAACAGAACATTTATTCCTTTCTTACAGCAGCATTTTGACTGTCATGGTCGTCATAGCAAACGATCTCAGCCTTCTAACCTTGAATTAGGCTGTTTTGACTGTTTTGCGCTCAGAACAAAATGTTATTTCAGAACCAAGAGATGATTTTTGTTAAATAGGGTGAGTGAAGAGACTAGAGGCAGGCTTCATACAACAGCTCTTTATTCCAACTATGTATAAGATCCAGCAGAGAGCCAGTCTGACATCTTGCCCTTATATAGGGAGCTGTCAGATGGCTAGACCAATCAGCAGTTCCCATTTTCCCGCTTAAACAGAGGACCTGGTTGTAACCAGGCACTCTTGATATGTAACACCCCTCTCCTCTTGGATGGAACAGTCTACTTAGCGTACGTAGTCCTGTAAGCAGACGGGGCATTTGCAAACCCTTTCGGACTTGTGCAGCTCAGTAGGTGTGGTGGCAGCAGCCAGGGAGGTTGGGTCTGCTGCCGTCTCTTGCTCCACCCGTGGAAGCTCCTGGAAGCTTTCGGGCGGGGCCTTGGTTTCTACTGGAACCGGTTCACAGTCAGATCGTTACTGGAACTCTGGGTCTTCAAGTAAGTGTTCTGCATCCCTCGGGCTTGAGTTAGCCGTAGGGTGATTGGATTGGAAGTTATTGATTGGGCTTTCTTGGTTGTCTGTGTTTGTTTGGTGATGGCTGTGCAGTTGGTCTATGTGCCATCGCCATTTACGCCCATCAGGTAGCTGGACCACATAAGATAGTGGTCCGGTAACTTCAATTATTTCCCCAGGCAGCCATAGGGACCCCTCGGCAAAGTTTTTTGCGAACACCAGGTCACCGATGTGAAAGGACCTGGTTTGTTTGGTGGTGACTTGCTCTTTTTGTTGCGAATAGCTGGGATGTAATCTGTCTAGTATTGACCGAAGCTGCCGGCCCATTAACAGTTCGGTGGGGCTTCTCCCAGTTGCTGCACTTGGGGTGATGTGCTGGACTAGCAGGAATGTGTCCACCCTGGCTTGCCAGTCACCGGGGCCTAATCGCCCTCGGGCTTCCTTGGACGATCTTACCATTCTTTCAGCTTGGCCATTACTGGCTGGATGGAAAAGAGCAGTCAAGGCGTGGTGGATGCCCTGCTCAGCTAGGAACCCTTCGAATTGGGTGGCCGTAAATTGTCTGATACCAGGACATCGGGTAGGCCATGTGTTGTAAATAGCCTCCTTAAGACCCGAATGACTGCTTCAGCCATAGTCGACCCCATAAGAATAATCTCCAACCATTTGGAGTAAGTGTCAATGACCACTAGGAATGTTTGACCGTGGAATAGCCCAGCAAAATCTATGTGGACTCTGGTCGATTGACTCCCCGTCTCGCTGCATCCGTTGGCGGAATTCGTGATGCCTCACCACTTTGGAGGGAACCAGGGCGTAGTGGGTTTTCATCATGTTCTGCAGCACTTGCCATGGCACTGTCTGCACCGGTGTTGGTTCTGACTGGGACTCGGCTGTGTAAAATACCTCGTGGCCACAGTGGCTGAGAAACAGCGCCCGTTTCCGATTGCCCGAAACCCCGAGGAGGTCATGACCCTTGAATCGGGTCATGTAGGACCCCCAATTCTCTTTTGCTGGGTCGAAAGGCGTAGGCGGGTGGAACGCCGACATGCTGCTGCTTCGTTTGTTTGAATTTGCTGTGCAAAATGGCCACCGTTCCTTGTTGCCGCCTGGCTGGATTTAGTTGGGTTCTGTCAGCTCTTTTTGCTTCAGTCTGTCTTCACATCCCACCTTCGTCACCAGTTGTTAAGTCGGTTGAGTGAAGAGACTGGAGGCAGGCTTCATACAACAGCTCTTTATTCCAACTATGTACAAGATCCAGCAGAGGGCCAGGCACTCTTGATATGTAACAGTTTTCAAGTCAGAATAAAGCACTGAACCATTTCATGTTTTCTCCTAATAGACATGGCCAGTTCAGGTTGTTCTGACAGAAGGTTTCAAGTATTGGCTGTGTGATCACAGCTCAAAGCAAAACCAGTTTCTCCTTACATGATTACCATTAAGGTTTTGATCTGTATGAAAGATAGCAAATGACCAGAATGTTTGGAAACTGGGAGGAAAAAGCAAAAAGAACTGAAAAACGGAAAACTTCTCCAAGAGAAGACAATCAGCATGGTACAGGTAGTCCTCGACTTACGACCGTTCATTTACTGACTGTTCAAAGTTACAATGGCACTGAATAAAGTGACTTATGAGCATTTTTCACACTTACGACCATTGCAGCATCCCCATGGTCACGTGATCAAAACTCAGCCGCTTGGCATGCTGATTCATATTTATGACAGTTTCAGTCTTCTGCAGTCATGGGATCACCTTTTGCGACCTTTTGACAAAGTCAATGGGGAAGCCAGATTCACTTAGCAACCATGTTACTAACTTACCTGCAGTGATTCACTTAATAACTGTGGCAAGAAAGGTCATCAAACTCCCTTAATAAATGTCTCACTTAGCAACAGAAATGTTGGGCTTAGTTGTGGTCGTAAGTTGAAGACTACTTGTATAAACTTGATCAAAATGATAGGTCTCTCAATGTTAAATCAATCGTTGAATACCGAGTCTGAGGTTACAGAATAAAATAAAGAATAACAGAGTTGGGAGGGACCTTGAAGTTCCCTCTACTCCAACCCCCTGCTCAAGCAGGAGACCCTATACCAGTGGTGGCCAACCTTAAGTATACCATGCGCCAATTTTTTCACAGACGAGTTCAGATGCGCCATACAACTCAAGCACGTTTTCTTACTTTCACGTTTGGGAATTGTAAAATAGGGATAGGGGTAGGATCTGCTTTGCTTAAGGGAGGAAAAGGAATAACTCAATCACGCATTTCAATTTTCTTTTGCACCGTAATGGATAACAGGAATTTAAGAATAGAAAAGTATAAAACTAAAAAAAAAGTGAAAAAGAACAAATAGATCACAAGTACGTGCGTCGTACCACACAGAATATCAATTATGTGGAATTTGAATTCTATGTTCGCGTCAAGAAAAAGTAGTGGCGCTCTTCTTTGACAAACGTAATATATATTTAATCTTGAATCTGTCTTTCAATCACTCTCAATACAAAAACCACGTTAGTACACTCAATAAAACACTGCTTCAAACTCCACGCCACGATGGCTCACTCAGAACTGACTGACCATATCGAATGCTCGCTGCTCATTCGCACGTGACTTCAAACACATGATGTGTTGCTAGTGCGCAGTGTTTGCGATCGTTTGAGCAGGAACGCGCAATGGCAACACCGATAAAAATATTCGTACATTTGTAAACCCGCCTAAAGTAACATCTCACAAGTTCCATTCTAAATTTCAGACACCGAGAAGTTGAACATTACCGAAGGCTGTGCGAATTGAACTGAGATCACTTTGGTGTTGAAAATATTAAGATGGATTCAGTTATGACACCTATTTTAAAAAAATAAGTAGGCGCAAGGATGCAATGCGCCACTTGTAATCATACAATGCGCCACGTTTGGCGCATGCGCCACGGTTTGGCCACCCCTGCCCTATACCATTTCAGACAAATGGTTATTCAATCTCTTCTTAAAAACCTCCAGTGTTGAAGCACCCACAATTTTTGGAGGCAAGTTGTTCCACTGATTAATTGTTCTAACTGTCAGGAAGTTTCTCCTTAGTTCTAGGTTTCTTCTCTCCTTGATTAGTTTCCATCCATTGCTTCTTGTCCTGCCTTCAGATGCTTTGGAGAATAGGTTGATCCCCTCTTTTTTGTGGCAACCCCTGAGATATTGGAACACTGCTATCATGTCAGCCCCTAAAAATGGTTTTCTTTCTTTTTAATGAACCACAGTCTAGGAGAGGGAGAATCTGATCATGCGTGTTACAGGAACGATGTATGTAGTGGAATGGAGATTATAAAGTCCCAGTGTAGAATGTCTGCCTGCAAAATTCAATTGATTTTAAAGAAGAAAAGAAAAGTATTCTGGGATTCAGAAACTGTCAGCCCTTCACTGACCAGACCAGACTAGAAACTAAAGTCATGGATGCTAATGCTATTTTTATTATAAAGTTACAGTAAGAGAATCTTGCAAGACTGAATGTGTTCCCCCCACCCCCCTTTATCTTCATGAGAACTAGAGAGGGTCTTTGCTGAGACATTATTTTTCTCAAGTTATTATACTGGCCCAGGTAACAGATCTCTTTGATCAGGCCTCGGTTGTGGCTTCTGAGTTCCTCAAAATTATTCCTTCCTCTGCCCGTTATAGAAACGGCTTGAGGACCATGTTTAATCGAATTATATAATGTAAGAACCGAACTGAGGATAGAAATTTTAAAGCTGTTCTTAAAAGGCAAGATTTTTTTTTAGCTTCTCTCTCAGTCTTTCTTGCATGAGTTTTTTCTTCTTTCAAGTTGGCTTATTTCAATAGCATGGCTCAGTATAGATAAAGCTTTAGGCAACAGCACGGGCCGCTGTTCTTTGCAAAACCTGTCATCTTGAAGTTTTGCTCTCTCTTCAGTGAATTCCTGCATAGGTTATTTGACAGTAGCAAGCTTATAAAGACAAGGGAGAAATTGCACAATAAGGGGAAGATGGAGACACTCTGAATTATTATTATTATTATTATTATTATTTTTAAATATGCATGCTTGGTAAAGGGGAGTAGCTTATAGCAATAGCAATAACATTTAGAATTATCTATCACTTCACAGTGCTATACAGCCCTCTCTAAGCGGTTTACAGAGTCAGCATCTTGCCCCCAATAATCTGGGTCCTCATTTTATCGACCTCGGAAGGATGGAAGGCTGAGTCAACCTTGAGCTGGTGAGATTCGAACTGCCAAATTGCAGTCAGTCGGCAGTCAGCAAAAGTAACCTGCAGTACTACATTCTAACCACTGCACCACCTCAGCTCTTACTATATTTGACAAAACCTGCTAATCATCCATTAAAATCCATTATAAACAATTGATTATCTTTTCCATAATTAATCAATCTATACTATTATATTATCAATACTTAATCAAACATTCAGGAGAAACTTCCTAACAGTGAGAACAATTAATCAGTGGAACTGCTTGCCTTCAGAAGTTGTGGGTGTTTCATCACTGGAGGTTTTCAAGAAGAGACTGGACAGCCACTGTCTGAAATGTTATAGGGTCTCCTGATCGGGCAGGGGGTTGGACTAAAAGGCCTTCAAGGTCCCTTCCAGCTCTATTCTGATTGGTTGATCGTAATGTATACTCTGAGCGTAAATAGTCCAGGTCACAAGATCAGAATTCTACAAATTCTAGAATATTATTTATTTATTTATTTATTTATTTTGTGAGATTTATATACCGCCTCACAGTGCAAGCACTCTCTAAGCGGTTTACACCAGTAAGCAATGTATATTTACATTGCCCCCAACAATCTGGGTCCTCATTTTACCTACCTCGGAAGGATGGAAGGCTGAGTCAACCTTGAGCCGGTGAGATTTGAACCGCTGACCTGCGGATCAGTGTCAGCTAAAGTGGCCTGCAGTACCTGCCTCTAACCGCTGCGCCACCTCGGCTCTTTTGTCCCATCATACATCTAGTTTCCTACAGCAGTTGCTAGAGATGAGAGCCACAACAGAGTCAACAGTGCTCAGCTTAGTTTGTTTGCCTCCATTTTAGTGTCCCACAATGCTCTGGTGTGTGTGTGTGTGTACTAGGGGTGTCAAACTCAAGGCCCACGGGCTGGATCCGGTCTGCAGGGTGCTTAGATCTGGCCAGCGGGGCCGCCCTGGAAAGAGTGAAGGACCGGCCCACGGTGCCTCTGCCAGGGAAAACAGGAGGACCACACACCCACCTTGGCCATGCTCACCCCAGCCCCCCGAGGTCAAACACAACCCTTGTCACGTAGTATGTCTATGCAGGGTGATGCATCCCTATTCTAATATTATGGTACATTCCATTACAAGCAGAACATGTGACGTGATCTCCTGCGCATGTGTACATTCCTGATTCTCCATTAATCACTCGTGGTTTGGTTCTGACCGGAACGGTCGCATTTAATTAGCAAGAATGTAACTATTCAGAATTTATTGTTTTTGTACCAAAATAAATATTTTCTATTAGACTTTTAATCTCGGTTTCATTTCTAACTGTCTGGATTCCAAGAAAAAATCCACATCGCCTCTATGAGATTTATTCTCACCTTAACAACCCTGATGTGGCCCTCAGTGAAATCGAGTTTGACACGCCTGGTGGTATATGTATGTATATAATGGTAATTATATAATGGAGCCGGTCCATTACGTGTCATCACCTGACCAGCCCTATTTTATGATCTATTTTTATGGTGATCATTAAGTGAAACCACAACTGTTAAGCGAACACTGCAGTTGTTAAGCAAACCCATTGTTTGCTATGGGGTGGTTTTGCCGAAAACCAGAAATCAATGCCAGTTTTCAGTAAAAAAAATTGTAAATTGCGGGTTATGTGAGTGCAGGATATGGCAAAGCAGACCGGTTACTGAGTGTCCGAAAAGAGGTCTCACGGCTGGGGGCGACAGCATTCAGAACTTCAGAACCAGGTCATAAGTACCTTTTTTTGGGAGGGGTGTCTCTTGTCATTTTGATGAGTTGCTAAGTGACAGCTAGTAAGCAAAGGACTACCTGTAGTTCAGGGGTGGGTTGCTCACTTACCTTGCTACCGGTGCGCTGCGCGTGCATCACCACGTTTCGTGCGCACGCATGCTTGCTACACGTGCGCGCCCCCTTGTGTGATTTTGCTTCTGTGCATGCGTGGAAGCAAAATCGCGCCAAAATCTCGTGAGGGGATGCGCGCACGCATCCCCTCACGAGATTTCGGTGTGATTTTGCTTCCGCGCATGCACAGAAGCAAAAAATCGCTAAAAAACTCACGAAAAAAGATGGCGGCTCCTAGGCACCGGCAACCGACCGCACCGGGTCTGTAGCCTCTTGATGACATCACCAGCCCGCCGCTACTGGTGCGATAGAGTGGACCGCACCGGTAGGAACCCACCACTGCTGTAGTTGCTAGCCGAGTCTGAAATATTGCTCTACGGAATAGCGCCTCAAGAGAGAAAGCTTGGCCTATGGCATTTTCGCTCTGCATCCTCTCAAACCTGGAGAAAGAGTCCTTAGGAAGTTTCTAAATAAATTTCCATGTGGAGGAAGGAAAGAGTGATGTATTGCTTACATATTTATCACTTTTGGCATATTGTTCTCTTGTATCACAATCCTAAACACTAAAAGGACTTCCTCAAAGGTTATCAGGTCCACGGATCTAGCAAACCAACACTACTGCTTCCTGAAAGTAAATTCAATTATTTCAGTATGATTAATGTCCCAAGATCTAATATTGTTTGTTAAGCTGTGCTGTTCAAAAATAAGGTTGCCTCATTTCCTTCTCTGTTTTTCTTCAATGCAGCTTAATTACCCGTGTTTCCCCGAAACTAAGACCCTGTCTTATATTTTTTTGAAACCTGAAATAAGCGCTTGGCCTTATTGCCATGCACTCAAAAGCCCGATTGGGCTTATTATCAGGGGATGTCTTATTTTGGTGGAAACAGGGTATGCAGCTTAAGGCAATGCAGAGGTTGCTAGCAAAAATGTCATGATTCTTTAAAAATTGTGCGAAGAAGCACAGAGTCCTTGACTTACAACAGTTCGTTTAGTGACCATTCAAAGTTACCATGGTACTGACAAAAGTGACTTGTGACCATTTTTTCCAGACTTATGACCGTTGCAGCAACCCCATGGTCATTCGATCAAAATTCAGGTGCTTGGCAACTGACTCATATTTATGACAGTTGCAGTGTCCATGTGATCACCTTTTGCAACCTCCTGACAAGCAAAGTCAATGGGGAAGCCAGATTCACTTAACAACCATGTTACTAACTAAACAACTGCAGTGATTCACTTGTGGCAAGAAAGCTCATAAAATAGGACAAAACTCACTTACCGTATTTTTCGGAGTATAAGACGCACCTTTTTACCCTCAAAAAGAGGGTGAAAATTTGGCTGAGTCTTATACACCGAATGTAGCCCCACCCAGCCACCCCCACCCTTTAGCCTCTGCCTGCTAGCAATTTACCTCTTTGCAGCAAACAGGGCAAAGCCTGATTAGCACAATAAGAGATTATCTGCCTCCCGACCTACAGCTGACTGAGGCTTGTAAGCCACGTGGTAAAATGAAACTAACTACGGTGGCTGTAATGAGACAAATTGCTGGGAAATAAACTGCTGGCAATGTTAGACTGCTGAAATTGCAAGGAGGTAAGCTATAGCTGCTGTGGCCTAGGGGTAGAGCTCTTGCCTCACAATCAGGAGGTTGTGAGTTCTATCCTAGGTAGAGGCAGATTCTGTTAATATGTTATTTTGTTAAATGTTTGTAGAGTGTTCAAATTATAAGGCTTATTTTTTAAAGATTGCTTTATTATTGTTCTAGACAACTTAACAAAATGAAGAAGCTTTTTAACACAAATTCTTGCTCTGAAGAGGCCCAGTGCTATTGTATCTTCTTTTAAATAGCAGAGAATAATGTATACTTCCAGAAAGCCACATCAATTTTAAAGATCTGTAGAAGTATAATCTGAAATTTCCTGTTTTAGTATTAAGTGTTAGTATTTAAATAAGGCAGCTGAATTAAACCCCGACTTAGTCATGTTTGGAATAGATCTATTTAAATAAGTGGGAGGAGTTAGTGTGATTACATTTAAGAAAACTTTCTGGGATTAATATACTGCCATAATGTACATTTCTCCAATTCTTTGCTATTTCTATGTGTCAGGCACACATGCACAGAAATACACAGCAAACAGTGTATATCATCTGTACTGTTTGCTGTTTGCTGTTTGGCAAATTGCTTGGAGGCAGAGGACTTTTTTCCTTGTTTTCCTCCCCCAAAACTAAGGTGCGTCTTATACTGCGGTGCGTCTTATACTCCGAAAAATACGGTAACTCACTTGGCAACAGAAATGTTGTAAGTCAAGGATTACCTGTATTGCATTTTATGTTTCTTTATATATTCCCATTTTCTTCTGACATTCAGTATTAGTCCATACATTCTGGGGTCTCCACTTTACGACTTGTGGACTTCAACTTCCAGAATTCCGCAGCCAGCGTACACTGGCTGAGGAATTCTGGGAGTTGATGTCCACAAGTCGTAAAGTTGCCAAGGTTGGAGACCCCTGTGCTAAACGATGTTTGTTTAATCATGCTTGAGTAAACCATAATTTGCCGGCTTCCTGGGTTATGTCTAAGACATAAACTGCAGTTTACAAACCACAGTGAATGTATTAATGCAAGCTGCAAGCTGCAATAACTGTATTTATGCAACATACAAATTTTATAATGTAATTTGATGTATGAACCCTCTCATTATCTGCCCAGCATGTAACCTATAGAAATATTTCTCTAAGAAAATGTTCCTAATTCCCAAGTAAGCAGCATGTGAGCTTTCTAAGTTTAATGAATTAGTAAGTTAAATCAATAGAGTGTATGGCTTTTCTTAAAACAACCATTTTGAGAATTGCTCTGCAGCTGTGCTGTTAAATACATTCTATTCCAGGTCAATACTGTTAGGGATGCACATGAAATTAAAGTGTTTTTTTTAATATTGAGAAAGAGATGCTGTTTTAGTGTTGAAGTGGGACAAGGGAGACCAGTTTTAATTTAACCCTCAGCTGTGAAAACTCAATGACTTTGATAATGGCGCTTCTAGTTCAATCTACCTCACAAGGTTCGTGTAAGGAGAAATAGGAAATGGGAACTGCTTGAAGAAAGGCAGGTCAACTGAATTCAGGAAGTCCTCGACTTACAGCCGATCCTCACACTTACAACTATTACAGGATCCCCATGATCACATAATCAGAATTCAGGCAACCAGCGTGTATTTACAATTGTTGCAGCATCCCAGGCAGAGGTGGGTTCCTGCCAGTTCTGACTGGTTCTATAGAACCGGTAGCAGGAATTTCCCCCCGCTCGCTGAACTGGCAGCGATGGCCGGCTGGCCACGCCCCTGAACCGTCTCTCTTGGCGGCACCGTAGGCGCCGCCATCTTGTTTTTTGCTTCTGCGCATGTGCAGAAGCTGGGTTTTTAGCACTGCGCATGCACGCACGGGCACGCGGCATGCACGGGCGCACAGGCTCGCACGTGCACCCACCCCTGATCCCAGGGTTATACAAACACCATCAATAACCTTCCCTGCCAGCTTCTGACAAGCATAATTAATGGGGGAAGCTGGATTCGCTTAATGACTATGTGATTCATATAATGACTGAGGTGATTTGTTTAACAACTGTGGCAAACAAGGCCATAAATTGGATCTGACTCACTTAAAAACTGCCTTGCCTGAACAATGGAAGTTCTGATCATGATGGCCAATTGTGGTCATAAATTGAAGATTACCTATAATTAATAACTTGAATTATTTTAAGTCTTAAAAGGAAGAGCCGTGGTGGAGTAGTGGTTAGAATGCAATATTGCAGGCAAACTTGGCCCAATGTCTGGAGTTCGATCCTCACCGGCTCAAGGTTGACTCAGCCTTCCATCTTTCCGAGGTGGATAAAAATGAGGACCCAGATTGTTGGGGGCAATAGGCTGACTCTGTAAACCGCTTAGGGAGGGCTGTAAAGCATCATGAAGCAGTATATAAGCCTAAATGCTATTGTTATTTAAACTACTCAAAAGTGAAAGCTGTTTGGACCGCAGAGGTCTCCAACCTTGGCAACTTTAAGAGTTGTGGACTTCAACTCCCAGAATTCCTCAGCCAGCAAAGCTGGCTGAGGAATTCTGGGAGTTCAAGTCCACAACTCCTAAAGTTGCCAAGGTTGGAGACCCCTTTGGAGAGTTCACAACAAAACACACTTACAAAAATACAATGTGAATAAAAACCTATACAATAAAATGCAAAATAAAAATACAATATAAAAACTAGGGAGCATTCAAAAGTTAAAACAATAGGAATTAAAATATAATGAAAAGCCAATTTAAAAGCCTGGGTCCATAGAAAGCTCTTCACTTGACAGTGAAATTATTTTAGTGTGGGGACCAGTTGAGCCTCTCTGGGGAAGGTTTTCCATAAGTGGACAACCTCAGATGATCTTCCCCCTACAGAAAACCACCTCTCCTCATTCGTCAAAGGGAGAAAGCCTCATTGCAAGCTTTTTAAGTCCAGATAGATACATACAATAAGGGAGAAGCTCCGCATTCAGGTAACCTGGTCCTAAGACTTTAAGAGGTTAAAGGTGAAGAGCAGCACTTTGAGTTGTGTCCAAAAAAACCCCCAAAACCCCAGCATGAATGGAAAATAGAATAATATGTTCCTAGTGAGCAGTCAAGCTGCTGGGTTTTATATTAATTGAAGTCTCCTGATCATTTTAAAGGCAGTCCCATGTACAATGTGTTGCAATAATCCAACCAGAAGTTATCAGAGCATAAACGTTGCATCTGTTACAAAGTTCTCCATCCAGTAAAGTTGTAGTTGATAAATAAGCACAGGCTGATAAAAGGAACTCTGTGCCACAGAGGCCAGTTGGGCTTCTAGAATCACATCGCAAACTGTGAACCTGCTCCTTTAGAGTGAGTGTGGATCCCTCCAGGATAAGCAAGACATCACTTAGCTAGACAGATGCACCAACCACAAGCAGTATCTTTGTCTTGTCTGGGTTAAGATTCAGTTTATTGATCCTTATCTGGTCTATTACCTTACCCTGGTGTTGGTTCAGAACGTCAACCCCCTCACCTGTGATACAAGTAGAGTTAGAAGTAGTAGAGATGGCATCTCAGACCACATCTCTGGTTGACCTCTCTTAGCAGTTTCAGATAACAGAATGTTATCTTTTCATTTCATAATAACAGAGTTGGAAGGGACCTTGGAGGTCTTCTACTCCAACCCCCTGCTCAAGCAGGAAACCCTATACCACTTCAGACAAATGGTTGTCCAATCTCTTCTTTAAAACCTCCAGTGTAGGAGTATCCACAATTTCTGAAGGCAAGTTGTTCCACTACTTAATTGTTCTCACTGTCAGGAAATTTCTCCTTAGTTCTAGGTTGGTTCTCTCCTTGATGGTTCTCTCCATCCGTTGCTTCTTATCCTGCCCTCAGGCTTTGGAGAATAGGTTGACCCCAGCAGTGAAATCTTATTTATTTATTTATTTATTTATTTATTTATTTATTTATTTATTTATTTATTTATTTATTTATTTATTTATCTATCAACAAGTGCAAGGAAACAGGACACATGAAAAAAATGGCACAAATAAATGGATATAAAGAAGCAAAACATAGCCATAAACACATAAAACGAGTACATACAAATGGGTACAGTAGGACAGGGATGGTAGGCACGTTGGTGCGCTTATGCACGCCCCCTTCTCTACCGGTTCAGAAGCGTGCGTACTCACCTTTTCACCCTCTGCGCATGCGCAGAGGGTTAAAAAAAAGGAAATGGTGACGTCCAGGCGGGTGGGCAGAGCCTCCCGCGGCCGCTGCTACCGGTTCTCCGAACCACTGGCGGCTGCCACTACCGGTATGCCCGAACTGGGCCGAACTGGTAGCACCCCTGGTTGACCCCCTCTTCTTTGTGACAGCCCATCAAATATTGAAACACTCCTATCATGTCATCCCTAGTCCTTCTTTTCATTGTACTAACCATACTCAATTCCTGCAATTGTTCTTCATACCTTTTAGAGGTTAAAGAGCATAGAACAGAGCCCTTGGGAACTCTAACTGCCATGTGACAGAAGAATTAGTCCCCAAATCACCTTCTGGAAATTAAGGGTGCACTCACCCAGGGGTGGGTTCTCACTTACCTCGCTTCCGGTTCGCTTCCTCACGTGCTTCACGGGTGCATGTACATTGCACGGCAGATGGGTGCGCCGCGCAGGCGCAAAGCTAAAAACCCAGCATGCGCAGAAGCAAAAAACAAGATGGCGGTGCCTATGGCATCGCCGAGAGAGCCGGTTCGGGGGGGTGTCCAGCCGACCATCGCTGCCGGTTCGGCGAGTGGGGGGAAATTCCCACTACTGGTCCAAATCGGCAGGAACCCACCTCTGGACTTACCATAGTAAACTTGCCTTCATCAGAACTGAAACCTACCGTGTTTCCCTGAAAATAAGACCCTGTCTTATATTTTTTTGAACCCTGAAATAAGCGCTTGGCCTTATTGCCATGCACTCAAAAGCCCGATTGGGCTTATTATCAGGGGATGTCTTATTTTTGGGGGAAACAGGGTAGTGAGAAGTGCAGGAGACCCAATTAGATCTTTTTCTCAGCACAAGTCATCTCACAAGCCAACCAAGACAATATCTATTCCCTAGTGAGGTTGGAAACTACTGTATATTGAAATGGATCTAGAAAATCATTTCAGTTTCATTCATTTTAATGAAGACATTGAAGGAAACAAACGCAGTGGAAGTGCTTTGGAGCAGAAATAATTTCCCCAACCTGAATATACAACAGCACACTGAATACCCTACCATTTTTAAAACGATCATAGGAGAGCTTGTTGATAAGATTTAATGAGACAGGTGAAAGAGAGATATCTGGGTGAAAGTTTATTGGAACAAGTGTTGTGCATTTAAAATGCAGAACATACATATAGCGTTTGGGGCTCAGGTTTCATAACTGAAGAAGCATAGGCTACATGTAAGAGTTACTTTGTTGGTTCTGACCAGATTTTGGGGTGCATATTTTGACCCAACTGGATTTTGGTCTTGTTAAGATAAGAAAGATAAATTGTAGAGGTAATGAATCTTTCCTTTCGGAATCCAATTCTTGACAAAAATAAATAAATTCTAGAAATAATAAAATATTTATTTCGGTACAAAAGAAATATAAAAACCTAAAACTTAATAATTACATCTTGGCAGGTTAAATATGCGTCCTTCCCAATGAAGGACTAACTGTAGAATGATAATGGAGGAATACAAAGGAATTTCACATCTGCGCAGATCACACCTCATGTGACTGCCTCACTTTGCTAAGAACCTCTGGGTCATAATGTCTGACATATGAATACATATGAGTACAGCTGACAATCAGAAATCACCCTGTGACACCCCTTCTTTGTCAGTTGAGCGAATATGAGGTATCATTCAACACACATTAAACTTCTCAGGAATTCATGTTGGGTTGTCAGCAATGGTTCAAAATGTCAGCTATCTGATATTTTGTTGGCACATACTCAAATTTCACAAAACCTTGTTTGACTGCCTCTCTAACATTTTTATAACGAATGTCAATGTGTCTGGACCTTGAACCTGTGAAACGTGTTTTTGAAATGTAAACTACTGATTGATCGTCTTCCATCAATGGGGTCCTTCCTTTGGCATCTCTGCTATTAACAATCTTGGCACCCAATGCTTCAACAAGCATCTCAGCGGTGCCATCCTGGTTGTTAATTACTGCACAGTGCAATGGAGTAAAGGGGTTTCCTTCTAGGTATGCAAATGGATTGTGTTCAAGTAACAATTCAAGACAATCTTCATGCCCACTGTATGAAGATTGTCTTGAATTGTTAATTGTTTCATACCGGTCTAGTAGGGGAATCTTACAGAAAGCAAAGAAGATCAGGAAGATAAATAATAAGGGAGGGATTGATGGAAGGTGGGGGGGAATTCTCACAAAGCCATCAAGAGCTCTCTTGGTGTGATAGTCCTTCTACAGACAAGATATCCTCTCCCATTGGCAGCTAGTGGTCTCTAAAAGGAGCGAATTTCCTTCCCCCTTTTTAATTAGTGATCTTTAGTGGAACCCACCATTTATTGTTGGAAAAGAATGGATGGCCAGCAAAATGCTTTGTGGCTCTGGGTTACGTCCACCTTCTCTTTTGCACCTGGCAAGTGTTCTCCAGAGCAGAAAGCAATGGGAGAAGATTGTGTGTCTCACAAAAGAGGAGAAGAGTCCAAAAATCCATGGGAGGAGTCAAGGCCAGTGTCAGGGATACAGGTAATAAGAACAGGATACTCAGGCTATTCCAGTGATGTTCTCAAGAACTTAAGGAGACAACGCCTTCATCCATACTGGGTTTTTAGTGGCTGGCAGCTAAATATATCTGAGACATCCCTACTTTGGGTTTGGACATAATGGCCTGAATGTCCCCCTTCAGCTCTGTAGTTCTGCGAGTTTGTTTTTTAACTCAACCATTTTGATATTGTGATGTAGTGCTTCTAAAAATTGTCGATTAAGTCTGCTGCTGAAGCCACAATGTACGGAAAATTTAATTCCATTTTGATTAATTCTCCTCAGCCCAGCCGGTTCTGCTGAGCAGCAACGTAGGCAAATTATGTTCCTTTTAAAAATTAATTCTAGATGTTTATTTTAGTCCATAGTATAAATATACTGTCAAGTGTACTTTTTTAAAAAAAAAATTGAGAAGACCAATGTGGCTGTTAAAGCTATTTGAATGCTAAGGACAGAGGATTGAGCCACCCTTCCAAACTACCATGAGATTGTCAATTAAACATGCATGGGATTGCACAGTTAAGGCTCTAATGTTTTTGTTATGGAAACTTTGAAGTTTTTGTTTTTTGTTTTCTTATAGAAAAGAGGAATGTGCTTAGAAAGAGGAGGAAATGCTAAATTAGCAAAGACCCAACTCTTTGAAAAACTGATCAATGTAGATTTTTAAATTTAGAAACAATGTACAGAAGATATCCCATGTCTAAAGGTATATCTCAAAGGTGCTGTTATGACCTAGGCTTTTCCCAAACCACGAAGCCCCGATAAAACCTCTTTTATTTAATGTACAGTGAATTTCTCTCCAGCAAAGTCTTTCCTCTCCCACAGTCTTTCAAGATAGTTCACAATTACCGACCTTTATCAGGCTTGGCGAGTGGCCAGCCACAATACTTGGCAAGAATGCAGAAATGAACTAATTGCCTCCTGCAAACTTCCCTCCCCTTTCGCTCCTCTTTTATTCCCTATGGGAGGGGCCATTCATCGTCCACTTGTGGCCTTACTCCCAAGTTCCTCAGCTGTTCCCTTCGTCTGGCAACTCTGCGCATGCGCACACTGGGAACAGGCTCCAGCTGTTCGTCTGCCTCACTGATGTCTGACTCCAAAGGCAACTGATAACTGTCAGACTGGCCTGGCTCCATCTCTGCCTCCGACGCAGAGCACTTGTCAGAGCCTTCCCCAGACTCCAGGACTGGCCCATGTTACTCCCCAACCTCCTCGCTGTCCGAATCTGCTGCCAGCTCCACTGACCGCTGGCAGGCGCTTTTCAAAATAACAATAGCACTTAGATTTATATACTGCTTCACAGTGCTTTACAGCCTTCTCTAAGCAGTTTACAGAGTCAGCACATTGGCACCAACAATCATTTTACCAACCTTAGAAGGATGGAAGGCTGAATCAAACTTGAGCCGGTGAGACTCAAACTGCCGAACTGCTGGCAGTTGGCAGTCAGAAGAAGTAACCTGCAGTACTGTCCCAAAGATGCTTTTTTCAAGAGGCAACTGGACTTTCTGGTTTTTCTTTGAAGACGTTTCATGAAACATCTTCAAAGAACTGCACAGAAAGTCCAGTTGCCTCTTGAAAAAAAAGCACCTTTGGGACAACCATGACCTGGATGACTGAGAATCTCCATAGACCACCTACAGTACAGCATTCAAACCACTGTACCACTACAGCTCTGGACTTATTTAAAACAAAAACAAAAAAAAAAGTCCTGTTGCTGTTTGAAAAGCATCTTTGGGACAACCATGAACCGGATAACTGAGAATCTCCATAGAGATTCTAAGTCTAACATTATACTTTCAGTTGACTCTTATTTCATCCACACCACAAAAATCATTTGTAACAGAATTTGCCACCTGCTTGTGTGCCAAGGATGGGAGAGTTGATGGCTAAGCTATACAGAAGACACCAGACTGTACTTTTTTTCTTTCTTTCTGTTTTGGTAAGGAGGCTATTCTAGATTTCACAGGCATGATTTTAGACTTCGTTAGCTGAAGGAGCAAGATATTTGGAAGGCACTTGCTTTTGTGAGGAAACTCTGTCTATAGTCAAAATAGTTAAAAGTTCTCACTAACAGGCAAGATGGCCAATTCACCGCTGCCTTTTAAAAGGTTCGGCTGTACACATTACTTCGACCTTGCCAATCATAATAAAAAAAGGAATGCACAAATAATTACTTTGAAAGATGGCAAATGATTTGCTAGGAAAGATGGCTGTTAGAAGCTCTTCCTTCTTGGCAAAGAACTCATTGTTCTGCCAGACTTGTAAATAGCAAGTCATAGGGGCAGTGAGGGCAGACCTTGTGGGCTTGGCTTGTGTCGAAAATTCAGAAAACGCCTATCTCGACTCTGCTGGCGTGTCTCACACATACACATCCCAAACAAAAGAGAATGAATTATTGGTCTCTCTCTCTCCCCCATTCCCCACCTTGGCCAACCTGAACAACAGCACTTGGTCCCAGAGTCAAGGCTGGACCTTAAATAAAGAGGTCAGGGCCTTGACTTCAGCCCTAGCACCACCACTGCCACTCCAGAAGGCTACCTTACACCATTCCCCAAAGTGTGCAAATGGAGGCTGCATGAGAACACACCCCATTCTTGCTCAGCCTCTGAAAATCACACGAAAATTGGGCATGGTTTTGAGAATAGCTGTTGGCTGTTGGATGTTTTGTTCCCCAAAACATCATGGTGCATCAACTTTGATACACATATCATTGGTTCTCCATCAATAACATGGAGTCTTGGTGATGTTGAAAACCAAGTTCCATGCAATGATTGTATTATCCATTTTGAAAACAGACTTGCCTTTATTTGCAAAATATGATATTGTGGCCCAAAATATGCATTTTGGGGGGTTACTGGCAGTATTTGGAGTTTGTTTGCCATTGATATAGGTTTTTTAAAAAGATCCATGTTGTGTAAAAATAAATGTGTAACTTTAGAAGCATTGGATTACCAGACACCTTCCCACCCACCCACCCCCCGGGTGTGTGTTCATCTGTCCATCTCTCTCACACACATATATAAACTTCCAGCTTCTGAACATTGACATCTACGATAACATTTTTATAGCTGGCACCTGTATACACTATTTTCTTTTACTGAACCTAGTTTGGTTTATATTTTCTTCTCTCTCTCTCTCTCTCTCTCTCTCTCTCTCTCTCTCTCTCTCTCTCTCTCTCTCTCTCTCTCTCTCTCTTCCTCCCTCCCTCCCTCCCTCCCCCCTCTCTCTGTGTGTAGGTCCTATCATTTCTTCCCATTTAAAGATAATTTTCCTCATGTTGAGATATAAATAGAAAGAAGAGCAAGAAGCTGAAAAGACTTATCCGTTAACTTCAAGAAGCTGCTATAAAATAGCTAATTACAAGCAAAAAAACTTGAAGATATTTTCTTGAAGTTAAGGAAGTCCTTCATCAGGCTACCTAATCTATTTACTTTGCAACGTGTTGGACTGTATATGGCAACATCAAACTTCAAGGAAGAGAATGGGCAAACATTAACTTATGGGATCTACCATATTGTTTTAGTAGAACCTTGAGGCCTGCCAACTGGATGCAAAATTCTAGGTTCTCCAAGAAAGGGACATTTGAATTTTGGGAAACACGGAAGCCCAATAGAACGTATTTTCAGTAAGAAGTTGTACGCAAATCTTTTCTCTTGCAAAATTTGCTCTGGTTTTTCCGTTTACTCAGCAGAAAAGTGAGAGGAGGAGGATTGTGGTTGCTTTGCTTAAATTATAGTACTGGGAGATTTTTATTGCAAATCAGATATGAACATTTTAAACTCATCTGTCTTTTGACAATCATTATCCTGTAGTCATGTATTTTTGGTGAGTTAATTTTTACATATTGGAATAGAAGTTCAATATTAAAAAGAGCTATTCTGAAGTGGCCCACCAGACCCCATAAGACAGAAAGCTGGGAATCACCTGCTTCTCATAGAAGTCCTCTAGATCAGCAGTGCCCAACTTTCCTGTCTCTGCGGACCGACGGGGTGAAGGGGAGGGGATCTGTGCATCGGGGTTGGGGTTTGGGGATCCCTACTCCAGATCTTCCTAATCTGGCCCTATCTCCTCCTTTGGAATAGCAGCTTTGTAGCCTCCAGCGCTATCCTGTCTTCTAGAGAGCTGTGCATCTGGCCTTTTCAGGGGTGGGCTTCAAAATTTTTAGCAAGGGGTTCTCTACCCAGTTGCTGGATGGACATGGCCATGGTTAAGGTGACCAGATTTTAATATTTGTAAAGCGGGACACCATTGACGGGAGGGGTTTCTAGGGGAGCAAGACGGGAGGGGTCCGTCTCTTTTATCCTGCAGCTTTGTGCACCCCCCAAACACCCCCCCCTTCATCGCAGCCAGGGGTGGGTTCCTACCGGTGCGGTCTTGCCTGTTCATCGCCACAGAGCCGAAGAAGCTGGTGGCGTTCGCGGCGCGGGGCTTCCCCCGGCCGCTTTCCCCGGCTCCCGGGACGCCACCATTTGCGTTCTTTTGCCCTCTGCGCACGTGCAAAGCGTTCTGCTTGCGCAGAGGGCAAAAGAACGCAAATGGCGGCGTCCTGGCGGCCAGGGAAAGCGGGCGGGGGAAGCCCCGCGCTGCGAACGCTACCAGCTTCTTTGGCTCTTTGGCGACAAACAGGCAAGACTGCCGCTGCCCATCTCACTGCCCTCCCTCCCCGCCTGGCAGGAGGAGGCAGGCGAGGCAGGAGGCAGAGGGGTGTGCAGGGCAAATTCAAATTCAAAAAGCGGGACTTTTTTGAAACGCCGCGGGACGCGGGACAAATTATTAAAAAGCGGGACTGTCCCACCAAAAGCGGGCTGTCTGGTCACCTTAGCCATGGTGGGTGTGGCCTAGTCGGCCTCCTGCACCACAGGGGGGGCATTTTTGCCCTCCCTGGGCTCCGGAGGCTTTCCTCGAGCCTCTGAGAGGTGAAAACAACCTCCCCAGGCTCCAGAGGCCCTCTGGAGGCTGTCTGGAGGCCGGAAACAGGCCCAATTCCGGCCTTCACGAACTTCCAGTAGGCCTGTTTTTCGCCCTCCCTGAGCCTCCACGCGTGCCCTGCACTTACCTGCATCCAAAATGGGCTGTATGGGGACTCCTGGGAGTGGCGGGGTGGAGTGAGATTTGGGGGTTCTCCGAACTTCCCAGAATCTTAGCTAGAGGTTCTCCCAAACCCCTGCAAACCCCCAGCAGCCCACCCCTGGGCCTTTCCCCTGTAATCCCACTTTGTGAGAGAAAGAGGTTGCCCTCACCACCTGCTCTAGGACAGATGTCCAGGGTTGTGGGATCCTATTACTGGGAATAAATTATCAGAGCAAGAATGCAGAGAATATTATCAGGCAAATGTTAGTAACAACTGAGCATGAGAAAGAGAAGACAAGGTTTGCACTGCAGCAGACAATGCAGGAAAAGAGGACTTGAACGAAGGAGGAGATGTAAATTCAACCTCAAAGAGACCAATGTACGACTGTCAAGGGTCTGAAATGGTTTCATTCCTGAAATACAATAAAGATTAAACCATGATCTTCAAGCCCCTGGAGAATTTCACTCTAGGTCACATTTGCCTTGGGAAGCTTTCCACAGAGAGCTTCTAAATTCAACAGGCCTAGTTTATCCTTTGGGTATCAGTTACTTCCTAAAGAGGAGGGCCTATGAAGTTAAGACCAGAGCTTAAAATTACGGACATGCACCACTTATAGTTAGAATATTGTTGCAACTGTAAAAATACTCTCATAACCACGCTTTCAGTTCCAGCTTAGAAAATAATAAATCAATAGTGCCTTGCTTAGATCAAACCAAAGTCCATGAGCTTTCCGTCTCTGGCCAGCTACTCCTTGTTAGCTGTAACCTTTGGTATATTATTTTGCAATATAAAACCTGAGTAATAAACATAACTTTTTTAAAAAAGAAAATAATGTTTAGAAATTTATAACTATTCTTATTCATGACTAAAGTTCTAACTATCACTATTAATGGCTAAAGTTCTAACTATCACTATTAATGGCTAAAGTTCTAACTACTATTATTAATGGCTAAACTACCTATATACAGGTAGCCTTCGACTTTTTAATTATTTATTAATTATTTATTTATTTGTCAAAACATGTAAAAGATAGCAGGTATTGATATAAACATAAACAAAAGCAAAGTAGGTACAGGTAAATTTGGACAATAGGACAGTAAGACAGGGACGGTAGGCACAATGGTTCGCTTATGCATGCCCCTTACAGACCTCTTAGGAATGGGGTGAGGTCAACAGTAGACAGTCTAAGGTTAAAGTTTTTGGGGTTTGGGGAAGAAACCACAGAGTCAGGTAGTGCATTCCAGGCATTGATCATTCTGTTGCTGAAGTCGTATTTTCTGCAGTCGAGTTTCGAGCGGTTAACATTGAGTTTGAATCTATTGTGTGCTCGTGTATTGTTGCGGTTGAAGCTGAAGTATTCATTGACAGGTAGGACATTGTGGCAGATGATTTTATGAACTACATTTAGATCAGATAAAAGACCCCAGAATTGAGCCCAAAATTTCCATTGCTAAGTGAGATAGATGTTAAGTGAATTTTGCCCCATTTTGCGACCTTTCTTACCACAGTTGTTAACTGAATCACTGCAGCTGTTAAGTTACTAACATGGTTGTTAAGTGAATCTGGCTTCCCTATTACTTTGCTGGTCAGAAGGTCACAAAAGGGGATCACATGACCCTGGGACTCTGCAACCATCATAAATACGAGCCAGTTGCCCAACATCCAAATTTTGATCATGTGACCATGGGATGTTGCAATGGTAGTAAGAGTGAAAAACGACCGTAAGACATTTTTTTCCAGCACCGTTATAACTTTGGTCAGTAAAATAAATGGTTGTAAGTTGAGGACTACCTGCAATTGGTGTTTATTTCAGGTAGACTGCTATTCCAAGAAGAGGGGCAGCTAGATTTTCACTTAAAAGATAAATCAAAAGTAAAATACAGTTCAGATGTATATTCCAATCTATACATATTCTATGGTCATATATTTTAACTATTGCTTTTGCCCTATTAAGAATTTCAACTTATGCATCATATTTATCACTCCCTGGGATCTGCAAGCAACATTTTTAGGTCCATATACAGTATTCTTCCATTGTAGTCTGTTTAATTATTGCTGTTGTCAAGTAAGGCTGGAAAACTGCCCATCTGGAAGTAATTGAGTGCTGCACTCCTTCAAGATGGACAAAAGTTGGCTGGATAGATACAGAATGTGACTCAGTGTAAGGCAGCTACTTACAGTACTTTCTTTACTCTCTGTTAAAAGCAAATATATTCGAAAAGCAGTTTAAAAGAAATTTACTTATTTCCCTCTTTTTTAAAAAAGTAAATCATCAAACTGATGATATCTGGGTTTCAGACCGAAATCTAGATAACAGGATCTGTCAAAGAGGATGGGGAAAAGAATAAGATGATAATTACGGTACTTGATAGAAAGACGGTTGGAAAGCATAACTATACATTTTCTTCTCTTTTCATTCCTTTTCTTTTTTCTTACTTTCTTTTTTGTTTTGTTTCAATGCTTTCACGGTATTGAAAAATGCACACACACATACTGTGTATGTTTTGAAAAGGTTCAAAGACACAAATTAGAATAAGGTCTAGAGACAAAGAATAAAATGGAATGAGAAACGCCAAGCTAATTGGATGAAATTTCCTCCCGGGCCAAGTTTAACCTGAGATCTCTCTGATCAAATAAGAAGAAAGGTCATTTACCCCCACAAAGATTACCATTTCAATGAACAAATATAAGGTAATATTATGAAGAATGTGTAATATGCCAATTTGATTTTTTTTTTGCAATAAAGAAGCATTTAAAAATAAAGTCAGTGGAAGGAGGCTTGGCCAACGTCAACAGAGATCTTTGCTAGAATGTTGGTGCCCATGAGCACCAGGTAAATATATCTCGGGATGTTGCAAAGTTTGTTTCCCAAACTTTTGACATATGTGTACCCCTTCTATAATTTTCGTAACACTGAGTACCCCTCATAAAAAACATATGCTTTAATAAAAATCAAAATATATTTATTTTTTCTTTACAGCGATCCATGATCTCTGTTAGGGATGAAAATTGTATTTTATAAAAATAATCAAAATCAGTGGAACTTACTAAAGCACGATAACAGGTGCCCGGAACTAACTATTAAAGAAGTAAGTTGTCTCTGTAACGAAGTGCAGTATATTCACGCCGTGTCACGCCTCACAAGACTGTCTAACCGTTAGATAACACTGCAATTCTCTGGCGTTTAAACAGCTCCGCGGCTCAACGTCAACTGTTAATGTTCCCGCAGTTTAAAAATGGCCGAACCCGAGCTGCACAAAGGATGCGCAGACGTTCCCGCCATAATGAGTTGCGGTACAATGTACGATGGCCCCAGTTCCCATGTAAAAACTGCGATACGCGCCTATTTCTTTCCTTGTTCTGTGGGCGCAGCTAAGCACGGTGCAGTGGATATTCCCACGTGATCCCCACCAAACTCCGGTGCAACGCGTACCCCCACCAAACTCTTCCCGTACCCCTGGGGGTACGCATACCACACTTTGGGAAACACTGAACTAATCTAACCATATTATAGCCATTTCTGGTTTTCCCATGTACCCCTATAATTACTTTTTCCTTATGTAAAAAGTACAGCTATTATGATTGAGGCTCAGTTGACTTGGATCTAATCTTTCAACATGATTGATGATCTCCACAAGGGAAAATTTAAGCCACTTAGAGACTTGTCAGATCTCTCTTAAAATAATTTTCCTTGTGCAGCTTTCATAAATATATGCCATAAGTAAGAAAACATTCTGGAAAGGTATATAAGTTTTCAGATTTCTGTCAAATAGTACATTCCACTTAGATCTACTACTGTACTGAAATGTCTGAAACTGTTCCTGTTGATTATTTCCATTCCTGAGTCTGAAATGCTTACTCATTTTTGTAAGCACTAGGCATTCAAAACCTTCGCTTTTAACTCTGGATAAGATTATTAAAGTCCTTTGGTGGCAGGATATTGCAAATAATGTTGTAACTTCAGACTTGTTAGCACTTCCACGAGAGAATTATTCTTGGCTGGAGCTGACGTGCAAACCTATTTTAATAAACATATTGGAACATGTTTATTCATTTCCGTGAATGGTGGGGGGGAAAGTATTTTTGTTAACTCCTCGTGTTTTTATTGCCTGTTGGGCCAAGAACCAATTCCACCATCTGCTAGGCTTACAAATGCTTGACAGTTCTTGATTGTGGCTATGCTACTGGGTTAATTTTCACCTCTCCAGACCGCTCTAGAACTGTAATTCTAGGAAGTGAACAAAAGATTTTTATCAGAGAGTTCTCAGCCACTAATTAAACTAAATTTCCCAGGATCCTATTTGGAAAACATTAAAAATCAATCTGCAAATGTTTTTTTTGCTTTCTATACTCTTAAATCAAAGTCTTATTTTAAAAAAAAAATAGCCAGAGAAAATGTGCCTGGAATTTCCCTGTGGAATCACACATCTGCTTTTCTTTGGTTTCGAGGGACTTCAACTTGGCAGACTTTGATGCAATGGGCAAAATCTGTTTTTACAACTTTATGCTTCTGCACGTATGGAGAATAGGCATATGGAAAATCTTATTCAGTAGCGGCCATCCTACTTTAACACCACTTCTTGTAGTCCATTAAAGCAATAGTTTACTGACTTTGTTCTTTCAGAAGGAACATGAGAATGTCTACTTTACAAGGGAAGATGCTAAAAAATACACGAGCACACAACAGATACAAACTCAAAGTGAACCGCTCCAAACTTGACTGTAGAAAATACGACTTTAGCAACAGAGTGGTAAATGCCTGGAACTCACTACCTGACTCTGTGGTTTCGTCACCAAACCCCCAAAACGTTACCCTTAGACTGTCCACTGTTGACCTCACCCGATTCCTAAGAGGTCAGTAAGGGGCGTGCATAAGCGCACCAGCGTGCCTACCGTCCCTGTCCTAATGTTCCCTCTTATCAGTACCCATCTTATGTATATAAACAATGTTATATCTATGTATATTACCAATACGTACTTGACAAAATAAATAAATAATAAAATAAATAGACTGCAGCCCTGATACGGCACGTATAGGCACCAAAATCCTCTGAATGCTTCTCTATAGGTTACCTACCCAGGTTTTTTTCACAAATGAATACTTCCAATAAAAAAATGAATGGGTTGCTGCATACCACAAAGCACCTCTATCCTTTTCGAAAGCATTGTCTGTCTGTCTGTCTGTCTGTCTCCCCCCCCTCTCCCCGTGTGTTTGTGTGTGTGCCTTCAAGTCACTGTTGATTCCTGGAAACTGCCTGGACCTTCCTGTAGTTTTTGTGACAAGATTTCAGAAGTGTCTATGGAGATTCTCAGTCGTCCAGGTCATGGTTGTCCTAAAGGTGCTTTTTTCAAGAGGCAACTGGACTTTCTGGGGTTTTTTTTCCCTTTGAAGACGTTTCGCTTCTCATCCAAGAAGCTTCTTCAGCTCTGACTTGATGGTGGGGAACGGAAGGATTTATACTCCTTGCAGACAGCTGGGCATTTGCATTCTTTTAGTAAGTATTCAAGGCCACCTAGAGGTTTATCTGTGTCCTCAAGGTCACCTGAGTGGTGCAAATGGGTGTGGAGCCTTTTTGGAACTGTTGAAAGGACTGTGTGGTAGACTGGAGAGAGATGATGTCATATCTCTCCCCCTCTGTTGAGAGAGGGCTGTTCAATTCTGACATATACTCAGACTTATACTCTGCAAGGAATATAAACCCTCCCATTCCCCACCATTCATTCAGAACAGAAGAGGCTTCTTGGATGAGAAGTGAAATGTCTTTACAGAAAAACAAGAAAGTCCAGTTGCCTCTTGAAAAAAGCACCTTTGGTACATTTCAAAAGTGGTTTGCAATTGCCCTATTCCTAGGGCTGACAGAGAGTGACCAGCACAAGGCTTCATGCCAACTTAGCAGGCTTCATGCCAACTTGGTTTCACGGTTTCTAGTCTACTTAACCACTATACCAAATTGGCTCTTTAAAAAGCATTCATGTGGTTAAAAAAAAAGGTTGGTTGCTGCCCAGTACTTTCTTTGAAGATTTTATTTATTTGTTAGATTGTATATCCTGCCTTCAAGCCACCATAGATATAGTTTCTTCCTTCTATTTTCCTCCAAACAACAACTTCATGAGGTGGATTTGGGTGTGAGAGAGTAGCTGGCTCAAAGTTACCCAGCTAGCTGTCATGCTTAAGGGAAAACTAGAATGCTCCCAGTTTTTAGTGTAGCACCTTAATCACACTAATTTCCCAGAGAAGAGGATAAAGGTAAGTTTTATCTTCACAGTGAGGTTCTCCTAGGGCTAGAATGCGTAGTGTGGCACAACTTACCACTTTAGTTTATGTGAAATGCATATTTTATGACTTGCCATTACAGTAGCTGTGTTGTGAATAGATAAAACAAATACCGTATTTTTCGGAGTATAAGACGCACCGGAGTATAAGACGCACCTTAGTTTTTGGGGAGGAAAATAGGGGAAAACAATCTGCCTACCAGGTATTCATCTGGCTAGCATCCTTAGTCTGGTCAGCTTCAGCACATTAGTTTATCCCCTGGTTAGGACTTAAAAAAACCTTCTTCTGAGAGAGTAACAATGAAAGAGCATGCAAGCCAGTAAGAGCTGGGAAGATCGTTAGCACCTAGTTAGGGCTAGAAAAAAACTTATTCAGAGCAAGTAGAGCAATGAAAAAAAAACCTGCAAAGACTTAGGGCTGGAAAAACATTCTTTGGAGAGAGTAACAATGAAAGAGCCTGCAAGGTAAGAGCTGGGAAGATCTGTTAGCACCTAGTTAGGGCTGAAAAAAAAAAAAAAAGCTACATTCGAAGTATAAGACGCACCCAAATTTTCAGCCACTTTTAGGGAGGAAAAAGGTGCGTCTTATACTCCGAAAAATACGGTATGTTTGATGTTCCCCATGATAACGTTTTAAAGTTCCAGAGGTGTCCATCAATCCTAAAATGTTGGAGAATCATAGACGAAAATTGGACCATTATATCTGTTACTTTGGGATCCACTAGATCTTTTATTTCTGAGTTTAATTAATGAGAGGTAGGATGAAGACTCAAAGTTCCTCCTGATGTCCTTCATAGGTTGAATGATATTCGCTTCAGAAGCAGGAAGTCCTTTTTGGCCATTGATATCTCCTTCAGAATGAACACATGATAGGGAAAAATGAGAAATTGACACATTTTGACAATCTACACGCAAAACCCTAAATACAATTGAGCACCCATCCTTTTCAGTTTGCAGTGTAAACACAATTTCCAGTTTTCAGGGTAAACACAAATCAACAACAGTTGATTTTCAATGCGATATCATTTGTTTCACAGGCTCAGGCTGCATGAAGAAAAAATTATTAAGGACCGAAGACACCACCTGAAGACTTACCCGAACTGTTTTGTTGCCAAAGAATTGATTGACTGGCTGATTGATCACAAAGAGGCCTCTGACAGGGAGACAGCAATTAAACTCGTGCAGAAGTTACTAGATCGTAGCATTATCCATCATGGTAAGTGAAAAGAATCATCCTTCTCAAGCTCTTATCCAGAAATGCTAGTTAGGGCTCCTGAAAGAGCTCAGGATACTTTGAGTGCTGTGGTTTGGGAATATAACATTTAAAAAAAAATCACAAAACTTAAATAAAAACATCTGGAGTGTTTCATCCCGATTTCCTGTGTTTTATCTTTCAGTTTGTGATGAGCATAAGGAATTCAAGGATCTCAAACTTTTCTACCGCTTTAGGAAAGACGATGGGACGTTCCCACTTGACAATGAAGTGAAAGCTTTCATGAGAGGACAGAGAATATACGAAAAGTACGTTCCACACACAGTAGGTGAAAAGGGATAGCTGGTCTTTTCCACTGTTCTCCTTTGTTTCTGATGTTCCGTTATGGATGTTGTGACATATGTAGGCAAAAGGTTTGTTTGTTTGTTTGTTTGTTTGTTTGTTTGTTTGTTTGTTTATTCATTCATTCATTCATTTATTGTTATTTATATTTATTTATTTATTTATTCATTCATTTACTTATTTATTGTTATTTATATTTATTTATTTAGTTAGTTAGCTATTTATTGTTATTTTTATTTATTTATTTATTTATTTATTTATTTATTCATTCATTCATTCATTTAGTTATTTATTTATTTAGTTATTTATTTAGTTATTGTTATTCATATTTATTTATTTATTTATTGTTATTGTTATTTATTTATTTATTTATTTAGTTGTTTGTTTGTTTATTGTTATTTATATTTATTTATTTATTTAGTTAGTTAGTTATTTAGTTATTCATTTATTTATTCATTCATTCATTTTGTCAAGCATATATAAGATTACAGAAAAAGATTACAGAAAAACATGATTGTGAATACATAAAATGTATAAACGTGGTTATGAATACATGAGTGTCAGGGTTCCAAAGAGCATCCAAAATTAAATCAGAGCCCGAGTCAAAGTGTTCCTCAAAGTCCCAATTTATTATTAGAGCCATGTTGGTAATATCTGGATGAAACCCGAATCTGAAGTCCCCTGGGTTTCACCACCCAGTTGAAAGTTCAAGTCCTTGTCCCCACACCCACAAATCCATCACGTTGTCCAATCTCCAATTGCCATGCTGGCAGAGTCGACCCATCTCCTTCCGTGCAGGTGCAGAGGTGCAGAGACAAAGGATGACATTGGCTTCCTAGAAAGAATTTGTTATGGCTACATACTAATAACCTCATACAATTCCCCCCTCCCATTTTCCCACAGAAGAAAATGCATAGTAGAATATTATAAAGTGTGGTAGGCAAAAAGATCCCAAATAAAATGGCTGCAGCCTGACAATGAGATGGTTACGGATACATGGGGACATTAGGACAGGGACGGTAGGCACGTTGGTGCTCTTATGCATGCCCCTTACAGACCTCTTAGGAATGGGGCGAGGTCAACGGTAGACAGTCTAAGGTTAAAGTTTTGGGGGTTTGGTGACAAAACCACAGAGTCAGGTAGTGCATTCCAGGCATTGACCACTCTGTTGCTGAAGTTGTATTTTCTGCAATTGAGTTTGGAGCGGTTTACGTTAAATTTGTATCCAATGTGTGCTTGTGTATTGTTGCTGTTGAAGCTGAAGTAGTCATTGACAGGTAGGACATTGTAGCAGATTATTTATTTATTTATTTATTTATTTATTTATTTATTTATTTATTTATTTATTTATTTATTTATTTATTTATTTAGTGAGATTTATATACCGCCGCACAGTGCAAGCACTCTCTAAGCGGTTTACACCAGTAAGCAATGTATATTTATATTGCCCCCAACAATCTGGGTCCTCATTTTACCTACCTCAGAAGGATGGAAGGCTGAGTCAATCTTGAGCCAGTGAGATTTGAACCGCTGACCTGCGGATCACCGTCAGCTAAAGTGACCTGCAGTACTGCCTCTAACCGCTGCGCCACCTCGGCTCTTTTCAGCTCGCAAAGTATTCTGTGCATGCACAGAGGGTAAAAGAACCCAAATGGCAGCATCCAGGCGGACGGGGGAAGCTGGTGGGGGAAGGCTCGCGCTGCGATCGCTATCGGCTCTATCGGCTCTATCGGCTCTACGACGACCGATTGGCCCACCCGAACCGAGAGCATTTCACCACTGGTCCATGGTGAAGAAAAGTTTGAGAACCACTGCCCTATCCCATTTCAGACAAATGGTTGTCCAACCTCTTCTTTAAAAATGTCCAGTGATGGAATAATAGTTGGAGCTCTGCCAGGGACACCAGACCTGGGGAAAGTGAGAATAGGGAGGAACAACAGAAGAAGTCTTATTTTGAAACCAAAAAGTGTATTTGTGTATTGGAGGGGGGGAGGCAATGAGTTTAAACTAATACCAACACTGACCTCAACTTTCAGATGGATTGCAAAATAGCAGAGTGAGGAAAGGCAGAACTAACATTTCTTCCAAACAGGTTTCAATTTCTCAAGGCATTCTTGGGAGTTCCAGAGGGAGAGAGTAGAGGAGCTGAAATATCAGCAGGAGCTAGGCATAGCCATCCAATGTCACATGTCCATATCTGCTGATTTTAGAGGGGGAATAAATCAATGATTTATGGGATGATTGGGACAACCACAAAACAGAGGAGATGTTTTGTGATGTTCGTGGCGGTTTGTTGTCCGAGCTTGTTGTGTAGTTTCCGAACGTTTCGTCACCCGTCTCAGTAGCATTATCAGTGGAACTTTAGTTGAAGTGTCTTGTTTCAGGTCTCTTCTGCTTTTATAGGTCTTATGTGATCAGTTGGTCATGACTTGACCGGTTGGTCACATGACCGACTGATCACATAAGACCTATAAAAGCAGAATGTCAGGGCTGACACAGAAGAGAACTGAAACAAGACACTTCAGCCGAAGTGCAGCTGATGATGTTACCAAGCTTGGTGATGAAACATTCAGAAACTAAACAACAAGCTCGAAGAACAAACCACCACCAACATCTACCACATGAGCTACAAATATTTTCCACCATTTCTAAAGTTTTGTGATGTTTAAATGGTTTTTCATTCTTTTTAGCTTATCAGCATGTTTTATTACTTTACAGCTTGTATATAAAATCATTCTGAGTTGCTGGTTTGGTACGGGAAAAATGGGGTTAAGTAACGTCTTCCATGTCTAAAAGAATTAATATACACATAACTCATTTAATTGCGTGATTTTCATCCTGTCCTAACTCTTAAGGGTTTTTTTTCTCCCCAAGAGAAATGTTATGCTAAAACTAGCAAAGGTTATGGAAGATAAATCCACAGCATATCATTAAGATTCAGAACAGAAGGTTGCATGGGAAATATTGAATGTCATGCTAGATTGTTTGGGTCAAATAACAATGGAAGTAAATCATATCCTCTGTTCGCAATAAGAGGCATGTAATTTTTGCTCAAGCTTTGCAGCTTGCTCGGAACATGGGTGCTGACATTTACTACCAGTTGACATTTACTAGATCTGAGTAGTACGAAAGGTGAACCATTGTGTAATTGGGCAAATTAAATAGGAGGCTTTGGGACATTTCTCCCAATCTGAGTAAGCAAAGGTTGCTATTTATGGGGCACCTTATAGAGAGAAAAAAGTTGCATTTCGATTATCTGTTGCAGATGACGGTATTATCATGTCAAAATTAAGAAAAAGGGAGATGGAAGCTGTACAGATTGTACGTAGTGATAGATGAAGGGTTGCTTTTAATGTTTTCCAAAAATTACTAATTGAAGTGTAGCTGTTTTTGTTTAAATGTGGGAGGTGCCATTAAAGATGAGGTACCAGGAGCCCTTGAAGATGGTTGTCAGTGATTGGTGAAGATCATCCTTTTATGATACCTAAACAAGGTTTTTCTTACTTTCCTTTTCTTGTCTAATTATTTTATTAACTCTTCAAGTAGCTCAAGAGATACTACAAGTAACTCCCTTTTTATGTAGTCCCTATTTGGGGTAGAGTCAGGGCGACTGGATGGAGCTGAGCATTTACTGGCTGGATTCCCTTCCTGATGCCCACCCAGAGTTTGCAGCAAATATTTTTTATTTTCTTTTTTTTCACAGTTTATTTATATATGTTCACATTACATACGTAAGTGCTTAGTGAACAGCGTATTGTCTGGATCATTTTATTTATATATAATAATACTTTTCCCACTCCTAATTTCTACCTCTACTATCCAACCATTTGTACAACAAGTCCCATGTTCTTGACAGCAGGAAGAATTGTATTTGCGCAGTATTGGGAAAATGGGGAATCGCCCACAGAAGAAGATGTAATTTAAAAAAAATATACTGCAGAAATGGACAGATTGACACTAAAAATTAAAGGAAAAGAAGACACAGAGTATTTTTGAACATGGGGCAGCAGATATTTTTTCTTTGCATCCTAAGAGAGAATCTATCTGCCGCTACCTAGGATTGAACTCTCAACCTTCCAAGTGGGAGGAGAGCATCTTCACCGCTAGGCCACCACACTGCTCTCAAGAGATACTATGATATCAAACACAACTGAGACAGGGGCGGGTTCCTAATTTTTTTACTACCACTCTGTGGGCATGTCTTATTTTGTGGGTGTGGCTTGCCAGCCATGTGACCGGGTGGGTGTGGCTTGCTGATCATATATTAGTTATTTCAGAGATGTTACTACTATTTTTGCTATTTTATAGCTTACATGAAAAGCTTTTCATACAAAGTGCATGTTACACCATGGCAACACAGCAACCTTTATTTGCAGAAAATGCTATAGTTAAAAGACAAGCAAGTCTCATACAGCATTTTTGGTTTCAGTCATGGATTCCTTAGACGAAAATATTGAGGACTGTTAAAAGAACAGTGTGCGAAATGCGAGCTTCTTATTATTTTCAAGCGAAGGGACGGGGAAAGACTTAATTGTCAGGTTTCTGGGCATGCGCAGAAGAATTTTTTTTAAAAAAATGGCAGCGCCCAGGCACAGGCAACCGACCGCACCGGTACTGTGACGTCACCAGCGGGCCGCTACCGGTGCTATAGAGTGGACCGCACCGGTAGGAACCCACCACTGAACTGAGAGATCTATCAGGACAAAGGTGACCAGAGAGAGTTAAAATGAAGCTGGAATTGTTAATGATCAGACACGTGAATCATTTTTCTAAATACTTTTTAAAACCTGCCTGATCAGCATGCTAATAAAAGAAATGAGAGAAAGTCATGGTTTGTTCTAAGATTACTTGCTTTTTTAAAAAAAATCCTATCCAGACCTCCAGGAATGGCCCTGTGGTAGACATATGTTTATCCTCTGCTTCTTTTCAGTTGTTATTTCTTTTCTTTTTTAATGCCTTGTGGCTGATTTTGTTTACAGTAGCCAATAAAACAATTTGTTCTTAGTGTTCCCAACGCAAGGGATACCAAAAATGAGAAGGCCTACTGTGTTTTTGCTGCTCTGTTGTAAGCCGCAAAGAAGAAATTGTTTAACAAATAAGAGGGAACTGGGAAGCTTCATGGCAGCGATTTGAGTCAGATGTTCCAACTTGTAATTTTTCCGAAAGGAGATTTGGAAGATTCTCTTTGCCCCAGTGACGGAATATAAACAGACACTTTTAAAGTGTCTTGTTCCTACCAATTGAAAAAAAACAGGACTTTATATAGTCCACCCCAACCACAGCAATTTCTAACATAACTTGATGAAAGGGAAAAGCTGGTTATTCCCTGTGTGGTTTTAAGACAAGCCAAATTCTGCAGCCAAGAATCGTGATTTCTGAACTCAAAATAAATAAATGGATATTATGGAAAGGCTTGTTTAACTCATAGGAATTAATAATAAGCTTACTTGATCCAGAAATCAATAACTAATGATTTGGAAAGATAGATATCTCCAAATACATTAACCAACAATCTACCTTAAATATTATCCATCAGTTTAAAATCTTTCCCTTCTTAGCAGATTTTCCATAGAAGGTCGAAAAATAGAAGGTGTGTCCAGAAAACATGGAAGAATTGCAACAGGATTCTGTGAATGAATTGGATTAAAGTCAACATCTCAATTCAAAACATCCTTTTTCAAACCATTTAATCTTCAAATCCAAGACTGGCTTTCCTGTTTCCTACTATTTGTCAAGAACTGAGGAAGAATTCTTTCCCAGGCATACTATTTTGGTTTCTCTGTAAGGGGGATTGAAAACCATCAAAAGCTGATGATTTTGTACTCACCATTTGGTAAAAAGTGGTTTGATTTTTCTTATGCATATGGAGTACGTAGCATTGACCTCTAGATCTGTCAGGCGCAAGCAACCACTAGTGAATAGCTAAAGTCAGTAACTTTATTTCTCTGTCACGTATGTTACAAGAATTTCCCCAGACTTCTTGCCTTCCCTGGCAATGACTAGGTAAGACTTCATAGATAAGACTATCTGTACTTGCTTCTAATAACTATAGCATTTGGTTTCCGGTGCCACTGCAGTTGCTATTATTATTCACCTTCTATAATTGACTTGAGCCAGTTTGGTGTAGTAGTCAAGGGGTCAAGGACAACTTGATGCAGCCAAGTCGCCACGGCCAACTCACTGTGGCCAACTCACTGCGGGACCTGGCTGCAGGACAAGAGTTACACTAATATCGAAGAAATGATGGAATAGAATCATTAAAGGATGCAAAAGAAGGGACAAAATGAAATGTGAATGACAAAAATTAAAATATTTAAAAAAATTATTTTAAAATACTTGAATTGAATTGTTGAATTGTCCTTCAGTGAGCTGGCCATGGCAAGTGGGCTGCAGCGAGTTGGCTGCACCAAGTTGTCCCATTCCTGTGGCAAAAGCATCCAGCTAAAAACCCAGAGACCATGGGTTCTAATCCCCATCTTCAACATTAAGCCAGCTGGGTGACCAGTCGTTCTCTCTCAGCCCTTGGAAGGAGGCAATGGCAAAGCACTTCTGAAATCTTGCCAAGAAAACTTCAAGGTCTTGTCCAGGCAGTCACCAGGAGTCAACATTGATTTGAAGGCACGCGCACCCACAAACACACACACACATCTGATTCAGCACTTTAAGAATTCCATTATTGCCTTATTCTTCAATTCTGACCCATTGGTATCTTACAACATATTAGAATTGGTCAGCAAATTGCTCTATATCTGAACATTCTGTGCAGAGGTGTGATTTACACAATTTCTCTCTGTAGTTACGCAACACAACTAATGATGTCACATTTTAATAAAACTTGGTAATTAATCGGGAATGAGATCACACAACCCACACCCAGTAGCCATGATCTCAACAGCTTCTGTAACACATTGTTATTTGTATGCTTGGTTTATTTACAGTAACTAAAAAGCATATAAATTTAAAATCAGAACGAATTACAGGAAAACAGCAGGAAGGAACTGGATCTTTTTTCCAACAACCACAGAATCAATTTTCCATTCCAAAATCTCTTCTTGTACCAGATAGTGATGCCAATGAATAAAAAAGGCAGTGACTCACCTGTTGAATATTGTTTCTGTTTGGCACCTTTTATTCCTCTCAAAATTCCAGTTCCTTAACACCATCAATATTACAGGCACATCAACTAGTAATTTTAATTTTAATTATGAAACTGATTTGCCTGCTGGGCTTGTATCTGAACAACAAATCCTCTAGTTGCATTGTATTTGGTAGTTCCTGTTACCATGGCACAGCCCAATAACAAAAGGTGATGATAACAACGATGGTGACAATTGCTCTTGTGTTGATATTTTATTTATTTATTTATTTATTTATTTTTATTTTGTCAAGCACATATTAGATAATATATATAAGTATAAACATGATTTGAATACATGAAATGAATATGAATAAAAGGGAACATTAGGACAG
Organism: Diadophis punctatus similis; assembly: GCA_023053685.1. NCBI lineage: Eukaryota > Metazoa > Chordata > Lepidosauria > Squamata > Dipsadidae > Diadophis > Diadophis punctatus. Next base: position 190,920,973 of record JALIGW010000003.1, read on the forward strand.
GGATGGTAGGCATGCTGGTGCACTTATGCACGCCCCTTACGGACCTCTTAGGAATGGGATGAGGTTAACAGTAGACAGTCTAAGGTTAAATAAATCCTTGAATTTATTCCTCTGCGAATAAAAGACAGGTGTGAATGAGGTAGATTTTGACAAGTGTGTGCATGTGAATATATTTCCACTGGAGATTTATTATTATTTTTTAAATGTATTTGTGTCCCAACTTTATTATCTTATTTTGTTATGGTTCATGGCACAGTCAGCCAGATGTTCAGACTGCATTTGATATTTTTATTTACCTATTAAGTCCTTCCCAAGGACCTAGAATAGGTAGATGTTGATGTTAGAGGATGTAAGCTGTTTGGAGTAAAGCTGCCTTTTGCAATTGACTGCTGGTGAATTTGTCAATGCCGATGTTGTTCACGTGGTGCTCCAGTTTTGGGATTGCATCAAGGTGCCTATTACTATTGATATTATCTTTCCTTTCTCTTGCCACAGTCGTCATCGTCATCATCATGGATTCTTTCTTAATACTTTACTAATTTTAAGGGAATATTTTTATTTATTTTATTTATTTATTTTGTCAAGCGTGTATAAGATTACAGACAAAGTATAAATATTAATGTGAATATATAAGAAGTATAAGCATGGTTTTGAGTACATGATATTTTACTAATACATGGGGACTTTAGGACAGGGACGGTAGGCACGCAGGTGCGCTTATGCACGCCCCTTACAGACCTCTTAGGAATGGGGTGAGGTCAACGGTAGATAGTTTAAGGTTAAAGTTATGGTGGTTTGGGGAAGAAACTATAGAGTCAGGTAATGTATTCCAGGCATTGACCACTCTGCTGCTGAAGTCAAATTTTTTGCAATCAAGTTTGGAGCAGTTTACATTACCGTATTTTTCGGAGTATAAGACGCACCTTTTAACCCCCCAAAAGAGGGTCAAAAACTGGGTGCGTCTTATACTCCGGATGCTGCCCACCACCGCTGCCTGCTGCCGCTGCTCGCCGCCGCTACCCGCCGTCGCCGCTCACCGCCCGCCGTCGCTGATGCCCGCCGCTCGCTGCTGCCGCTTGCTGCTGCTCCCTGCCGCCGCCTGCCGCCGATGCCTGCCGCCACCCGCCACCCACCGCCGATGCCCGCAATCGCCGCTCGCCGCCGCCGATGCCCGCTGCCCGCCGTCGCTGATGCCCGCTGCTCGCTGCCGCCGCTCGCTGCTGCTCCCTGCCACCACCTGCTGCCGCCAATGCCTGCTGCCCCCCCGCCGCCGATGTCCACCACCGCCCTCCGCCAATGCCTGCCGCTCGCCGCCGATGTGGCCCGCCGCCAGACCGCATGGACGCCGCTGCAGCGGCCCCCATTGCAGCCCCTGCCCCCGCTGCAGGACCCGATGCCTGGAGGAGCGGAGGAGGAGGATGAGGCGGCGGCGGCCCCTCGGGTGGATCGGGCGCCTTCCCGTCTTCAGCCTCCGCTATCGCCGCAGCCGCTGCTGCTGCTCCGGGCTCGCTGCCTCCCGGGTTACAGCCTTCCCGCTTGCTTCTCTTTGTCCGGAGTGAACTGCCCGGGCGCGTGGCGGTGCAAGACGATCTGAATAACACGGAGCTGCCCTTCTTCACTTTGGGTGAGTCAGGGGGACGGGACAGACCCCCCCACCCGGTCTCCCCCATCCTTCTCCTGTCAGGCTGCTCACCTCCTGTCAGGCTGCTCACTTCCTGACAAACCTGTCAGGAAGCGAGCAGCCTGACAGGTTTGAAGACCAACTTCCAAGTTTGAAGAGCCCTGGGTTAGAGGTGCAAGGGTTTTCAAACTTGGCAAGTTTAAGACTAGTGGACTTCAACTCCCAGAATTCCTCCTCCAGTCATGCTAGCTCAGGAATGACTGGAGGAGGAATTCTGGGAGTTGAAGTCCACAAGTCTTAAACTTGACAAGTTTGAAGACCCTTGCCACCCCTAACCCAGGGCTCTTCAAACTTGGCAACTTTAAGACTTGTGGACTTCAACTCCCATTCCTGAGCTAGCATGACTGGAGGAGGAATTCTGGGAGTTGAAGTCCACAAGTCTTAAAGCTGTCAAGTTTGAAGTTTGTAAAAAGTATACATAGTTATAAAAAGTATACATGGTTGTAAAAAGTATACATGATTGTAAAAATTATTCTGCTACACTGGTATTTTATTAAATAATATATTGCTACACCATTTGGTTCAGAATACTTTTTTCCTTGTTTTCCTCCTCTAAAATCTAGGTGCGTCCTATATTCCGGTGCGTCCTATACTCCGAAAAATACGGTAAGTTTGTATCTATTGCGAGCTCGTGTATTGTTGCGGTTGAAGCTGAAGTAGTCATTGACAGGTAGGACATTGTAGCATATAATTTTGTGTGCTACACTTAGGTCAGATCGAAAGCGGCAGAGTTCTAAATTTTCTAGGTCCAAAATTTCAAGTCTGGTGGCATAAGGTATTCTGTTGCGAATGGAGGAGTGTAGTACTCGTCTCGTGAAATATCTCTGGACATTCTCAATTGTATTAATGTCCAGTATGTAGTGTGGGTTCCAGACAGATGAGCTGTATTTGAGTATTGGTCTAGCGAATGTTTTATATGCTCTGGTTAGAAGTACAATATTACCAGAGAAGAAGCTACGCAAGATTAAGTTAACCACTCTTAATGCCTTTTTGGCAATGCTGTTGCAGTGGGATTACTCTGGCATTTAGATCATTAGAGATGAGTACTCCAAGATCCTTAACTGAGTGAGGATCATCAACAAGGTTGTGATCATCTAGTTTGTATTTTGTGTTCTGATTATTTTTGCCAATGTGTAAGACTGAGCATTTGTTGATTGAGATTTGAAGTTGCCACTTGTTTGACCATTCTGATACATAGACAAGGTCTTTTTGAAGGATAGTAGAGTAACATCGAGAATCTAGAACTAAGGAGAAATTTCCTCCTTTTAAAGGAAGAACAATTAATCAGTGGAATGACTTGCCTCCAGAAGTCATAGATGTTCCAAAATTGGAGGTTTTTAAGAAGAGATTGGCAACTATTTGTCTGGGATGGTATAAGATCTCCTGCCTTGAGCAGGGGGTTGGACTAGAAGACCTCTGAGGTCCCTTCCGGCCCTATCATTCTATTTCTTTTCTCCTCCTCCTCCTCCTCCTCCTCCTCCTCCTCCTCCTCCTCCTCCTCCTCCTCCTCCTCCTCCTCCTCCTCCTATTTTATTATTTTATTTTAGTAATAGAAATATCACTCTACTTCTCCTATTTCCAGATAAAATGAATCTGTATTTAGTGGTTAGAATACTTTGACTCTTTCAATGATTAAGGAGTTATTAACTCTTCTTGTAATCAGATGCTTGGTTCTAAAAGTTATTTGTTTATTTAGAAGTGAAGTGTGTGATTGAAAAGGATCACTTGCCTAAAGCAAGGTACTAATTATCTTTTATCAGACAAGAGGTTTTCTGTGACTGATAAATTCTTTTAGCAATGTGGCATAAGGTTAATTCCTCCCCTGGTCCCGAGAAGAGAACGATTGAGAGTAGTTATGATAAGAATTCTGCTTGCCCTTCCCTAATTGAGAAGGAGAATGAGGGTCACAATGAAGTTCATGTGGATCAGTAATAGGCTTCCTTCGGCCCTGACATCCAAGAGACCCTCCTGAGGAAAATTTTATGATATTGTTCCTGCCATTTTGAACTGGGAAATATACAAACTGCACTGTAAATCCTGCAATAGTTTAAAAAAAAAAACAATTCCCAATGCTTTTTCTAATTCCCCTCACAATTGTCAGAATCCCCCTCCCAAAACCAAGAAAGACACATAGAGCACGGGTGGGTTGCGCCGTGTGGCCATGCATGCACTTTGCGTGCGCATGCGCAGTGGCAAAAAATCCAAAAACATTCCCCAAAAAAGCCAAAAACAAGATGGCAACGCATGCACAGTGCCGGAAACTTGGCTTCTGCACATGCTCAGAAGAAAAAAAAAGTAAAAATTTCCCCCAAAAATAAATATATTCCAATTTTTTTAAAAAAAAAGATGGCGGCACCCACGGACCGGCACCGACCAAACCGATTCCATGACATTGTGATATCACCAGTGGGTTGCTACCGGTTCGGGCGAACCAGTCCAAACCGGGAGGAACCCACCTCTGACATAGAATTATGTCTAAGCAATTTCCTTTATTATTTCCTGCCTATTTACAGAAATCTTGCCAGACTAAAGCATCTACTTGCATCATTAAAGATATACTCTGACAATCTCTGGGGAGGAGCTGTCTTAACTCTCTTTCTCCCAGCCAAACTGTCTAAACTTGACTGTCTCTTGGTCCTCTGGAATTTAGCCCCTCCCTCCTGGGAATCCAGACCACATTTCCACCCACAAAATTTCCAATTCCCAGAAAAAAAAAGCCGAAAAAGGGGTGAAATGCTCCCGGTTCGCTCTTGCCTGTCGGTCGTCGCAGTGCCGATAGAGCCAGTGGCGGTCGCGGTGCGGGGCTTCCCCCGCCCGCCTGGATGCCGCCATTTGAGTTCTTTTGCCCTCTGCGCATGCAGAACGCTTTGCGCATGCACAGAGGGCAAAAGAACTCAAATGGCGGCGTCCAGGCGGGCGGGGGAAGCCCCACGCCGTGACCGTCACCGGCTCCATCGGCTCTGCGACGACCGACAGACAAAAGCGAACCAGGAGCATTTCACCCCTGCTGAAAACCTTCTCTTCAAACAAAACAAAACAAAACTAAATTCAATTCCCAGGTGTTTTGAACATACCTGTCGAAAAGGTATCATCCCTAGCTCGATAATAGTCTATTCCTAGAATTAGTAGAAATAATCAATGTTACAATGTTATGTTGCTTCCTAGCATGAATATGGTTGGACTTTCATGTAAAAAAAAGTTCCCTATAATATACAGTACCTTGTATTCACCATTTGGAAATCGATTAATCCATCCACCAAATCTTCACTTTGCTCAATATATCCTCAGTCAATAGATTTTTAAAAAAATCATGTTCTTTTTTGTATGTGTGTGCCCTTTAACACAGTTTCTAAATAAAAAGAATCCTCCCCAGTACATCACAGTCTGAATAAGAAACATTTCCAAAAAGAAAATTACATTTATTTTTACAGGGAAAAAATACATTTATTTTTACTAGAAAAAATTATGGGATTTGATCCTAAGAACAACAATTTCTGAACTTTCAAAAACCTTGAAGCTCATTTTTTATATACCATTTGCTGGACTAGATATAAGCCAATATCATGCTGTTTCCATTAAAGCTAGCAATTTTCTGTTGCAAGCATTGATAGGAGTACCTTTTCAATTTTACATTTTTTATTGAGAACATTCTGTTCTTAGTCTGGGATGAGCATCCAATCAAAATTTTGTAGGTTTTTTTTTAATGCAAGAAACTGCATTTTATATACATATAAGCAGATTCTGTAAAGGAGAGATGCTATACTTTTTTTCAAATATGCGATTACTACAACACGAAGCTAAAACTTATTACTGTTCAGGAGGGCTATAGTTTTATTCCAGTTTCACTCTAGAAGAAGGCAATGGAAAAGTCCTTCTGTATTTGTATCAAGAAAACAACATGAATCTGTGTCCATGTAATTTCCAAGAATTCAGCTCATTTCAAAGGGAACTTTTATTCGCCTCAAAATATATTTCTCTGAAAATAGCATGTCACAAACATTTCATTTTTGGTAAGCATCCCTGAGTTCAGCCATTTAATACTCTTGTTTCTATGTGGCCTGCTTATATTAATATTTAAAGTACTATCTTCTGGCATTCCATGCCAAAGAACAATTAATACAAATTTCTCACTTAGAGAAACTGTGTGTAACTTTTCTGTTAAGAAAATATTGGACAACCATTTGACTTAGTGTCTGCAGAAGCAGAGTTTCTAATTCTCATGCAATAGCTGTTTTGAAACCGTTAGCTAATGGATTTTACATTTGGTATGGCTTTGGATTTGGGGTGATGGGCTTTTGACATCTGGTTTGGTTAATTTCTTTTGAAGAAAAACTACATAAAAATGAATTATCTCCACAATATTACCTGTACCAAATGAATGATCTGGGACTAAATTATTCTATTTTTTTAAAAAAATGTGGAAAACAATTGTCAAATAATTTTGATGATTTGGTGACTTCACTTCCTCCTTGGTATAGATGTTGATGGAAATGTTGGTTGAAACATTATTTCAACCAATTGACCAGATTAAGGGTTTGGCATAGTCAGAGGTGGGTTCCTCCCGGTTCGCCCGAACCGGTAGCAACCTGCTGGTGATGTCACAATGACATCACGGAATTGATTTGGACAGTGCCAGTCCGTGGGTGCCGCCATATATTTTTTGGAATCTTTTTGGAATCTTTTTGGAATTTTTTTTTCTTTTGAGTATGCGCAGAAGCTGAGTTTCCGGCACTGTGCATGCATCACCATTTTGTTTTTGGCTTTGTTTTTTGCTTTTTTGGCACTGCGCATGCATGCATGTGCATGCAAAGCGCACATATGCCCACGAGGCATGGCCATGTGGCGCGGAAGGAAGCGAACCGGCAGCGAGGTAACTTAGAACCCACCCCTGGGCATAGTGATAAGAACAGTTGTTCCATTTGTGGCAGTTTGTTCATTATGCAAGTGTATAAGGCACGTCTGTTAACTATTCATTATGGGTAGTCCTCAACTTATGACCTCAAACTGGGACTGGAATTTCAGTTGCTAAGCGATGCAATCATTAAGGGAGTCATCACTGATTTTATAACCATTTTTACCTGTGGTTGTTAGTCGGTAAATAAACCACATAGTTGTTAAATGAATCATTCAGTCCCTAAGCAAATCCAGCTTCCCCAATTGAACTTGGCTTGTTGGAAGCTGGCTGGGAAAGTCACAAATCATAATCACATAATCACAAGGGGCTGCAACCATTGTAAGTGCAAGCCAGTTGCCAAGTGCCCAAATTGCAATCACACGAGTGCGGGAATGGTTCAGTGGTCGTAATTATAAAGATGCGATGTGAATCGCTTTTACAGAGGCTGCCATTACTTGAAACCATTGTCGTAAGTCAAGGACTACCTGTACCAGTGATGGCGAACCTATGGCACGCGTGCCACAGGTGGCATGCGGAGCTATATCTGCCGGCACGCAAGCCGTTGCCCTAGCTCAGCTCCAGCGTGCATGTGCGCGCCGGCCAGTTGATTTTCGGCTCGCGCGGAGGCTATGAGAGGGCATTTTTGGCCTCTGGGGAGTGGGGAAGGCTGTTTTCTGGGCTGTTTCCTCTGGAGCCTGGGAAGCGTGAAAAATGGGCTTATCAGGCCCACCAGAAGTTGGGAAATGGGGGACATGCACGGGGGGCAGGCAGCACAGGGGGGGTCACGCGCGTATGCGCAGGAGCCAGGGTGGCATTGAATTTGGGTGTGGGCACTCACACATGTGTGATAGTGCGTGCGTGCGCGCTTTCGGCACCCAAGGAAAAAAAGGTTCGCCATCACTGACCTATACTACAAAAGAAATGTGAAAAAAGGGTTAAGTGCGAGGATTATGATGGTATCAGGGACATGCAGGCTAATAACTCCCATTAAGAGTGAAGAAGAAATTAAAGAGGAGCAGCACAAATACTGAGACCCCATCTAAACTCAACATTGCATTGAAGCTTCAAAAATTAAAAAATCTGTATCGACTGTCTTCAACTTGATATTTTCCAGATGTATTTGGACTGCAAGTTCCAGAGCTTCCAACCAGAATGGCTAGATTCTAATACTGTCTGTAATTTTTAGAAGCCGTAGTTTCTATACATTTGGAAAATATCCATTTGGGGAAGGCAAATGGGTTGGTTGAATTATAACCCGGCCCACAGACTAACTCTTGATTTCCTGTGAAAAACAAGAGGCATAATCGTAGCTTTGTCTGTGGAATTAAAGTATCTTGCCTTTTCTGCTTTAGTTTTCTTTTATTATTAATGTATAATATAAAATGCAAAAGAAAAGAGTAGCAAAGATAGGGGAGGGAAAAGGGAAGAGAAATGTGTAGGAAAAAGGGGGAAAATAAAGAAAAGGCATTGATTTCCAACTCCCTTTGGTGCAGTAGAATAAAATAATAACATCAAACCTCAACTTTTTACTTTTACATAATAGTATAAGCTACACATTTCTATAACAACAAACCTATCTAATTGGTAAAAACCCAAATTCAAAGTTTCATTTTTTTCCACCTCAAGCACAAGGTCCAGAAGCAGTTTCTGCTTTAGTTTTCTGAGTTTGATTTGCATAAAAGAGCGGAGCAGATAATACTTGCTTCAACCATGCGTAAAATCAGCTCAATAAGCAGCGAGCTAAATGTGGGATCATCTGGTTTATTAGATCAAAGCAATTGCTTGGGTCATTTATTCATTCATTCATTCACTCAGAAATTGGAACCTTATGAATGAATTTCTGCAATATAGGTAGTCCTTGATTTATGATCACAATTGGGACTGGAAATCCGGTTGTAAGTTGTTGTGATTCACATGACCTGATCTGTTTTTCCAACAATTTTCCAACAACCGTTAAGGAAAATTAACAGTCATTAAGCGAACGGTGTGGTTGTTATGCAAACCCATTCTTCCAAAAGAGCTTTTTTTTTTTTGCAGGAATGCGGGAAACTGGAAAAAAAAAATCGTGGTCATTGTAATGTATTGTACCGGAAGGCCACCAGGGGCCGCTCTAGGAGCGGGAAGTACAAGAGTTGTGATTGGTTGAGGGGTTTTGATAGCCGGCTATAAAAGCGAGCTGTCAACGAGAGTTACCTCAGTTCAAGTTATGCATTGTTATTGAAGTTGCTGTTATGCTAAGACATTAAAGCGTTATACTTATCTTTACCGGGAGTCGCCTCCATAATTGCGCCCACAACAGTCATGTCACCATGGGATATTGCAACCGGTCATACAGCCGAGTCAGTTGCTGACCGCTTGGAGTGTGGTCATGTGACCAGGGGGTTGGCGTGATGTTTTACAACATTCAGAAGTGCTTTACAGGTCATAAAATGACCTGCAATTTAAGGTGTTGGTTTTGACCTTTAAAGCCCTACATGACTCAGGGCCAGGTTACCTCCGGGACCGCATCCTACCACATTCCTCCCTACGACCGGTCAGGTCCCACAGAGTAGGCCTCCTCCAGGTCCCATCAGCCAAACAATGTCGGCTGGCGGGCCCGCGGGGGAGAGCCTTCTCTGTGGGAGCCCCATCTCTCTGGAACCAACTCCCACCAGAGATCCGGACTATCCCCACCCTACTGGCCTTCTGCAAAGACGTGAAGACATGGCTCTTCCGGAAGGCGGGGTGAAGAAGAAGAAGATCGGATTCCCCCTGAATGAATGTTGTTGTGTTTTATATTGTCATGTCTTTTTTACTGTATTGTTCTTATTCCCATTGTACGCCGCCCTGAGTCCTACGGGATTGGGCGGCCTATAAGAACTTTTAATAAATAAATAAATAAATAAAATGTCCATTCTGAGCTGTAAAAATGACCAGTTGTAAGTCGAGGAATACCTGTATGATGTTCCTCTGTGAATGTTAACAAAACAAAGGAGATCATTGTTGACTTTAGAAAGAGCTGGCATAATCATACTCCACTTTATATCAAGGCTGCAGCTGTGGAAATAGTCAATAGCATTAAGTATCTGGGGGTGCAGATAACTAACAATCTCATTTGGTCTCTTCATACGTTATCTTTAGTGAAGTGTGCAAGCCAGCGTTTGCATTTCCTGCATTGGATGAGGAGAGCACATCTTTCTCATTTGGGCCACTTTTTACAGGGGCACAATTGAGAGCTTTTTAACAAACTGCATCACTATTTGGTTTGGTGGCGGCAGTGCCTCAGATAGAAAGTCCATACAGAGAGTGGTAAGGACAACCGAGAAGATTATAGCAAGCTCATTTCCCGTTATTCAGTATACTGTTTCTAAGTGCTGTGTGCTTAGAGCTCAAAGCATTGTTCAAGAACCCACACACCCACTTCATGGTCTGTTTCTGTTGCTCCCCTCTGGGAGGAGGTTTCAAAGTATTTCTAGCAGGACTACCAGCTTTGTTCCCTATGCCGTCCGTCTGGTAAACTTGCAAGATTCTTCCCGCCCCCCACCATGTGTATATATACTTTCGAACTAGACTGTGTTGTTTCTCTGTGTCATATATGTATGTGGGTATATCAGTAGTGGGTTCTAAAACCCTTTACTACCGGTTCGTGTGTGCATCCCGGGTGGGTGGGCGGAGCCTCCCGCCACCAGCGCTACAGGTTCTTAGAACTGGGCCGAACTGGGAGCAACCCACCGCTGGGGTATATGCATAATGGCTATCTTTGAGAGCTGAACGCAACGAAATTTCATTTTAATATATGCTGATTTAAAGTGACAAAGTGTTCTATTCTATTCTATTCTATTCTATTCTATTCTATTCTATTCTATTCTATTCTATTCTATTCTATTCTATTCTATTCTATTCTATTCTATTCTATTCTATTCTACTCAGGTGTGCATTGACTTTTTCCCTTTCCATTCCCTACTTTTATTGCAGGCTTATGAATACTGAAAATGTTATTTTACAAGCCAGAGAAGAAGAAGGAGCAAAATATGAGCGTACTTTCATGGCCTCTCAACTGATTGACTGGTTGATCCAGGAAGGAGAAGCTGCCACAAGAGCGGAGTCTGAGCAACTCGGTCGCAGACTTCTGGAGCATGGAATTATCCAACACGGTGAGAGATGTCTTCTCAGTCACATCACTCTGTCAAGATGACAAAGGATGATAAAAGGAGTAGAAAGATGGTAGGAGAGGCATCCTGTTTAAACCAAGGATGGGGAGCCATTTTAAGCTCAAAATGGCATTCTGGCTAAAAATGGCATTTTCCCTGGATCATAGAGCTGCTCTCTCCAGCTGTCATGCAATCCAGAAAAAATGTAGCTTTGGATTAAGGAGTTATAGACAGGTGTTATGTGCCTGTTCCATACACACCTCCTTAAAATCAAATCTAAAGCACTGCGTAGTCTACTAATCAAATATACAGTGCTTGCCGAAGCGGCAAGAAGCTTGGTGCCTACCAAAGGTTTTGCCTTTCAGTTCTCATCAGACTCATCTAACCTGAATAGTTGCAGTGTTTGTTGTCCAAAACATCTGGAAGGCATCACACTGCATATGCTGACACAAGATGCTGGTTCTGGATAGAGTTCAGTCTATATAACAATAGCATTATCCCTGAGAGAGCTAGGCTAGATACTTATTATTTTATTAGATTTTTCTTAAGTTATACTGACCCAGGGAGAGTCAATTTTATCTCCACTCTCTCTCTCTCTCTGTGCCCACTTTGAATCAAGTGACCGTTTTCACTGAGTAAATGTTGATGTATATTCTATCAGTTCTAAAGGCAAACTGTTATTTAGCACCAAGGTCTTTTAGCTAAGATCAAGTGTGTGTTTATCTCCCTACGTGGTTAAAACAAACAAAAGCTAGAACTTTGTCCAGGATTGTGAGAGGTCTTGGCACAAGTCAGAAGCCTGCTGGTGCATCAGGGAGCCTTTACCAATCTCTTCCTTCACTTACAGCTGTTTAAAGCATATCAGCTGCTATTAGGGAGTTTTCTCCAATTTTAGAGAGTTGGATTGGTTTAGTAACCTAAGTACTTGGTAATCTAAGATTACGAAGGGCAGAACAGGAGTGCAAAAGACTTGGTGCCTTTGTGTACTGAAGTGTGTGAAGCTTAGCTTAGTTTAGCTTTTTTTTAAATCCCGTTTTCCTGGTTCTCTGTAGATTTCAACTTCTGTCATTGGAATCATAGAGGAATCAGCCAGTCCTAGCTGAACAGGGCTACCTTAAACTTAAATATATCTCAGCTTGGATTCTACTTGATAGACGCTTGACTTTTCCAGTTAAGGGGTGGGAAAGGCCTTTATCTGAAACCCTTGAGGGCATGTTCTTAAAAACTTGGATTTTTAAATTTGGCCTTTTCGGCATACTTCTGGAACAATCATGAACCAAATATTGGTTCTTAGTTTAGACTTTTGTAGTCCTTTAAAGTCCTATATGACATAGGGCCAGGCGACCTTTTCGCTGTTACCTATACCCATTGCATTAGATCTGGCAGGAGAGGCACAAAGAAGAGGGGGTCAACTTATTTCCAAAGCACCAGAGGCCAGGACAAGAAACAATAGATGGAAACTAATCAAGGAGAGAAGCAACCTGGAATTGAGGAGAAACTTCCTAACAGTGAGGACAATTAACCAGTGGAACAGCTTGCCTTCAGTCATTGTGGGTGCTTCATCACTGGAGGTTTTAAGAAGAGACTGGACAGTCACTTATCTGAAATGGTATAGGACAGTGTTGCAGTGGTGGGTTCCTGCCGGAGCTGTCTGTTGCATAGCTCCAATAGGGAGTGGCTGATTGCGCAATTTGCGCGTGACCGCTCCGGAGCCATCTTTGCCGGTCCGTCGCGCGCGTCGCCACCTTTTTCTGAGAATTTTTGGGCGATTTTGCTTCTGCGCATGCGCGGAAAGAAAATCACGCCAAAATCTTGCTGGTGAGATTTCGGCGACATTTTGCTTCTGCGCATGTGCGGAAGCAAAAGTGCACCGAAATCTTTCACGCGCATGCATTCCCTCATGAGATTTCTGCGCGATTTTGCTTCCGCACATGCGCAGAAGCAAAATCACACGAGGGGGCACGCGTGCATAGCGAGCGCACGCGCATCCGAAATGTGGAGATGCGCATGCACCGCACCAGCACCGGTAAGCGAGCAACCCGCCCCTGCAGTGTTGGTGAACCTTTTTGGCACATGCGCGCCAGGGAGCTGCTTTTCTGGTTTCTGGAGCTCCCACGCGCGCAAACACACCGGAACCCAGAAGAGCAATGGGCGACGGCTGGCATGCCCGGAGATATGGCTCTGCATGCCACTTCCGGCACACGTGCCATAGGTTCGCCATCATGGGTATAAGATCTTCTGCTTGATCAGGGGGCTGGACTAGAAGACCTCCAAGGTCCCTTCCAGCTCTATTCTGATTGATTGATTTGATTGATTGATTGATTGATTGATTGATTGATTGATTGATTGATTGATTGATTGCATGCTGCTGGTCCTATCCACAAAAGAAATCTACTTACGAAGCAAGCCTTTTCTGCTATGACACCAATCCTCTGGAATATTACCTATCGCAAGGTGAGGTTAGTTCCGACCCTTACGGTCTTCCATAAGACTCTCAAAAAGCAGCTTTTTCAGCAAACTTGGGGATCCCATGGTAAATTTGGGTCTTTTTCTATTTCAACTAGAACGAGGAGATCTGTGCTGGAGTTTTAAAATGAAAGTTTATTTATCAGTGTGAATCATTGTTGTACAATGAAAAGAAAATCAACCACGGAGGAATAAAATCTGTTCTTCAATTAACATATGGAGAGGGTCTGATAGTTGTGAGTGATGTAAGCAAGAGCTGAGAAAGTAGTTATACAGGAAAAAAAACCTCAAGTATAGAATTTGTCCCCCATTCAGTACTAAAGAGCATTGCAAATATTAAACTGTATCATTGATTTCCCAAAATAGACTGGTCAGAAATATCGTATGCCTACAATTGCTGTTAAAATTACTTTTGTGTGAACGCTGGGTATTATTTTCTCACTGCAAGGGATAACGATTCCCTCCCAATATTTATGCTCAGCTAAAATGAAGGCTTTCTTTGTCTTTCTTAACTGCCTCTAGTGTCCAACAAACACCATTTTATGGATAGCAACCTGCTCTATCAGTTCCGAATGAATTTCCGCCGCAGGAGGAGACTGATGGAACTGCTCACCGAGAAGTCCCATTTGGTGCCGGAGAGTCACGACAGTCCCTTTTGCCTGCGGAAGCAAAATCATGACCACAAAAAACACGCCACTTTCCTCTCAGGTATATGTTGGATTAGCGCTGGAGGGTAAAGGGAAATTGAGTCATGACCATAATTGACAGATAGGAATTTTCCTATCAAGAGGCGATTTAGGATCTTGCTTCCCTGAAGTCATTCGTACTTAGAAAATAAAACCGAGAATCAATTCTAATTAACAAAATATTTATTTTAGTACAAAAGTAACAAAAGAATAAACCTTTAATAAGCTACATCTTCTCAGCTAAGAATTTCATGTCTGCCTCGGGCGAGGCTTCGAAGAAGAAGGGAAGTAGGAGGAGACAACACCTGGAATGCACGCATGCGTAGTAAAACATATCACATGTCTGCTTGATTAGAAATACAGTAAATCTAGAAATAGTAGAGATGCACAACTGGCAATTATTCACATCGTGACAATAATTGAGCCCCACAATTACAGTCACAGGTTGTGACAGTTGTAAAGTGGGTCATCACGTGACCGGACCCAATTTTACGACCTTGAATGCACGCCACAGTAATAAATGAATGCCAAATGGAAACTGGAAGTAAACACTGGTTTCTGGGGGGGAAAACCACATTGTGAAGTGCAGTCACGTGACTGTGTGAGGTCACGTGCAAATAGCTGTAAATGTGGGCCATTTGCCGTGGGCCCCAAAAGTGGTCATATGTGGTTGGAATTTCATCAGGTCGTAGGTAGTTTTTGGCAAGTCTGTCATACTTTGGACAATCACCAGTTGTACGTCAAGGACTACCTGTATGCAGGGGTGGGCTTCAAAAATTTTAGCAAGGGGTTTTCTGCCTGGTTGCTGGGTGGGTGTGGCCATGGTGGGTGTGGCCTAGTTGGGGGCATTTTTGCCCTCCCTGGGCTCCAGAGGCTTTCCTCACGCCTCCGGGAGGGCGAAAACGGCCCATTTCCAGCCTTCCCGAAATTCCAGTAGGGTTTTTCACCCTCCCCAACCCTCGACGCGTGCCCTGCACTTACCTGCATCCAAAACAGGCCGCATGGGGACTCCTGGGAGGGACAGGGCAGGGTGGGACGGGCCAGCCAGGAGTGGGATTTGGGGGTTCTCCGAACTGCACAGAATCATAGCTAGAGGTTCTCCTGAACCCCTGCGAACCCTCAGAAGCCCACCTCTGCCTATATGCATAGGAACTAGTTCAATGTCTCATATTGTACAGCATGTTTAAGGAACATACAGTGTTTCTGGATACAGCTCAAAAAGCATGTACATTGCATGGTTTGGATGCCATCTAGGGAAACTGGAAGGACCAAAGTCAGACGCACAAAAAACCAGAGACTAAGCAGGCTTATGCTGTAACAGTGCACCACAGTCCATCACTGAGAAATAACCAGCTTGCTGCCTACCTTGATACACAAGTGGGAAAAAGAAATAAGCTCATACCTGGAAATTGCTGGTTTTCTGCTCCAATGACATTTTTTCTAGTAGCTATAATAAAATTGAAATGATCAAAGAGCTATGACCTACTGACCTTCATGTTTGAAGTCTGGGTGAAGTCTTGCACTACTTCGTTCCATATTTTCTACTTGCTTTCTATGTTCTGAGATAGAGATAAAAAGATATTACTCTGACTCAGAAAGCTGATTCAGTCAGCCTGGTACTATATACCAGTACAGGTAGTTCTCAGAACAGATCATTTAGTGGACGTTCAGTTACAACGGACACTGGAAATAATGTCCGTTATGATCGTTTTTCACAGTTACAACCTTTACAGCATCCCCATGATCTCACTATCAAAATTCAGATTTGCTTGGCCACTGGTTCATACTTATAACCGTTGCAGCGTCCCAAGTTCACGTGATCCCGTTTTGCGACCTTCTGACAAGCAATGTCAATGGGGAAGCCAGATTCACTTAACAACCGAATTACTAGCTTATCAACTGCAGGGATTCACTTAATGGTGGCAAGAAAGGTCATAAAATGGGGCAAAACTCACTTAACAAATGCCTCACTTAGCAACATAAAGTCTGGGCTCAATTGTGGTCGTAGGTCGAGGACTACCTACACTTGGTTCATGGCAAGTTTCCTTTTAAAAACATCGGTCATTTCTGACCTACTTGGAGAAAGGGTGGTTTGGGGTGGTTTTTTTGATTGTTTAGTTTTGGCTTTTGCTTCCTTTTCTTTTCTTTTGCTATACATAGACAGCAGGCAGACTTTGAGTAATTTTGCTCAAGGGAAGGCAGCCCCTTTACAAAACCAGGTTCCTCACTCTCACAACACTGCCTGGACTGGTACCCGAGTCCTGAAATGAAAAGAAAGACTAGGGAAGACACGATAGCAGTGTTTCAATATCTCAGGGGTTGCCACAAAGAAGAGGGAGTCAAACTATTCTCCAAAGCACCTGAGGGTAGAACAAGAAGCAATGGGTGGAAACTAATCAAGGAGAGAAGCAACTTAGAACTAAGGAGAAATTTCCTGACAGTTAGAACAATTAATCAGTGGAAAAACTTGCCTCCAGAAGTTGTGAATGCTCCAACACTGGAAGTTTTAAAGAAGATGTTGGATAACCATTTGTCTGAAGTGGTGTAGGGTTTCCTGCCTTGGCAGGGGGTTGGACTAGAAGACCTCCAAGGTCCCTTCCAACTCTGTTATTCTATTCTATTCTATTCTATTCTATTCTATTCTATTCTATTCTATTCTATTCTATTCTATTCTATTCTATTCTATTCTATTCTATTCTATTCTATTCCTCCACCTTGTCAAAAGAGAAGCTTGTATGTCAAGCAAATACGTTATCCAAAATTGGGTCTATGACCGGTTTCCCCTGAAGAGGTGTATTTTCCTTTTAACACCTTAGGAAGTGAAATGGTTCCAGGAAATTTTTATGTATTCGCATGAAGTTCATTGCTGTTAATTACACCAGGGTGTTGGCCTTTTAATGCTTGACAAAAGGATGTGGCTGTCAGGGTTCCAAACAGCATCCAAAATTAAATCAGAGTCAAGGCAAAGTATTTCTCAACGTTCCAATTTATTAATAGAGCCATGTTGGCACATCTGGGTGAAACCCGAATCTGAAGTCCCCCGGGTTTCACCACCCAGTTGAAAGTTCAAGTCCTTGCCATCACACCCACAAATCCATCACATTGTCCAATCTTCTATAGCCATGCTGGCAGAATCTACCCATCTCCTTCCATGCAGGTGCAGAGCTGCAGAGACAAAGGATGACCTTGGCTTTCTAGAAAGAATTTGTTATGGCTACATACTAACAACCTCATACAATCCCCCCTCCCATTTTCCCACAATAGAAAATGCATAGTAGAATAGTATAAAGGCCTAAGATCCCAAATAAATGGCTTTGGCCTGACAGGCAGCCCCCCCCCTCAGGAAAAGATTCAGGAAAAGCAAAAAATCTTATCCCTGTTAAAGCAATTCTCTGTTGAAGCATCTGCTGGTAGGACAATCTCATCTGAACTTTTGGTGAGCCAGTGCTAAATACAGGAAACCAAACATCTTTATTCTTGACAGGTAGTCCTCGATTTATGACCACAATTGAGCCCAAAGTTTCCATTGCTAAGCAAGACAGTTGTTAAGTGAGATTTGCCCCATTTTACAACCTTTCTTGCCACAGTTATTCAGTGAATCACTGCAGCAGTTAACTTAGTAAGATGGTTGTTAAAGTGAATCTGGCTTTCCCCGTTGACTTCACTTGTCAGAAGGTTTCAAAAGGGGATCTCATGATCCCAGGATACTGCAACCGTCATAAATATGAATCAGTTGCCAAACATATGAATTTTGATCACCTGACCATGGGGATGCTGCAACGGTTGTACATGTGGAAAACCAGTCATAAGTTGCTGCTTTCAGTGCCATTATAACTTCAAACGGCCACTCAGCAAATGGTTATAAGTCAAGGACTAACTGTACCCTTAGAGTCACAATCTTTTAGCAGCCACCTGATGGGTAGTACAATGGATAAGAAAGCAGAGTGGGACATATTTATTCTATCCTTCATGCCCACTTCTGTCTCACTCCATGTTTTCATCCTCCCATGTAGCAGATTGCGTACACCAATAGAAATAGCAATAGCACTTAGCAATAGACTTATATACCGCTTCACAGTGCTTTACAGCTTCTCTAAACGGTTTACAGAGTCAGCATATTGCCCCCAACAATCTGGGTCATCATTTTACCCACTTCGGAAGGATGGAAGGCTGAGTCAACCTTGAGCCTGGTGAGATTTGAACTGCCAAATTGCAGGCAGCCGTCAGGCAGCAGAAGTAGCCTGCAGTACTGCACTCTAACCACTGCGCCACCACAGCTCTTGATTGTAGGACAGTTACTTTTCACACAGTCAGTGAGAAACATTGCCAAATCAGTTTAACATTTTTTATTGAGTTATAAGATAAAATAAGATATAAAGTACAAAAATAAATAGGAGAACAGTGGGGAGGAAGAGGGAAGAGAAGTGAGGAAGGGTAAGGAAAAAAAGAAAAATAAACATTGATTTCCAACTCTCTCTGTTGCAGTAAAATAAGGCATTACCATCAAAGCACAACTTTTTGTTTTTTCATAATAATATAAACAAGCCATTTCTATAAAGATCTATCAGTCTAATCAGTAAAATCAAAATTTCATTCTTTTCCATGTCAAGCAGAAGTGGTCTCCATGTGGAAACAAAAGTACTTATACTCTTTTCTTTAATCAAAATAGTCAATTTTGCCATTTCAACCAGCTTCATCAACTTCTGCAACCATTCATCCATGGTAGGAATTGAAGTGTCCTTCCATTTTTGTGCATACAACAGTCTTGCTGCTATCAACATATATAGTAACAAAGTTCCAATTTTTTTCTCCAGCATTCTCCATCTCCAAAATCAAAGGCTGATTACACTAGAATCAGGGGTGGGTTCTAACTTACCGTACCTCGCCTCCGGTTCGCTTTCTCCCGCACCGCATGGCTGCGCGCACATTGTGCGCTGTGTGGCCGTGCTGAAAATTCGCAAATTTTTTTTAAAAAGCAGAAAACAAGATAGTGGCGCATGCGCAGTGCCAGAAACTTGGCTTCTGCCCATGTGCAGAAGAAAAAAATCAGCAAATAAATAAATAAATAAATAATAAATAAAAAATAAATAAAAAAGATGGCGGAGTCCACAAATGTGCTAAGAATGCCCAGAAAAGATAAAAGTTTCTCCTGTCCAGTTGTGTCCAACTCTAGCACACGGTGCTTATCTCCATTTCTTGGCCGAGGGAGCCAGTGTTCTGTACTTTGGCTATACTACCAAAGGCGCATGGAACGTTGTCACCTTCCCACCAAAGTGGTACCTATTTATCTACTCTCATTTGCATGCTTTCGAACTGCTAGATGGGCAGGAGCTGGGGCCAGTAGCGGGAGCTCACCTCATCACATGACGCTCAGGTCTCGAACCCGGGCTGTCAGCTCACCAACTGACAAGCTTGGCGCCTTTAACCGCTGACCCATCACACCCCTTTTAGAGTGCACAGAAGAAGGGGAGAAAAGGTTTATTACGTACAACAACTAGTCATAAGTTTGCCTTGTCAAAAAATGAGTGGTCATTCCATGAGAGCTACCTGTAATAGAGTTCTGAAATGAAAGAGGAATGTAAGGAAAATGAAAAAGAGACCTCAGTGTGGTTCTTGTCTTCTACATAAATCTCCTTCACTTCTTTGGTTTGGACAGTGAGCCCCAGCAAGGAGATCAAGATTGTCTCTGCGGTCAGACGGAGTAGCATGAGCAGCTGTGGTAGCAGCGGGTACTTCAGCAGCAGCCCGACCCTCGGCAGCAGCCCACCCGTCCTCTGCAACCCGAAATCTGGTAGGATCCTGAGGCATGTTTGCAACAGTAATAGTTTAGGGCAGGGGTGTCAAACTCGATTTCATTGAGGACCGCATCAGGATTGTGTTTGCGGTGGGTGTGGCCAAGGTGGGCATGGCCAGCTTGACATCACTCATGCCGGGGGTGCATGTGGGGGCCTGAGTGGTCTGCCAGCAAAAATGGACTCCCGAGCTCCGTTTTAGGCTACGACGGCCTCTTGCACTCTCTTCCAGTGAAAACTGAGCTTGGGAGTGCTGCCCGCGGCCCTTGCGAACTCCGTTTTCGCTGGCAGAGGCACCACAGGCTGGTCCTTCACTGCTTCCAAGGCGGCCCCACGGACCAGCTCCAGCTCCCGGGCCCTGGTTTAGGGGGGTCGTACTTCTGCATCATTGCGTCTAACGTGCACATTTTGTTTCTTTAAAAAAATATGCAAGTAGCAGCTACTGAGCTGGGGGATGTGATGATGGTTGTTTGTGGCTATTTATTGGAGAACAAATTTAACCTCTTTTTTTGTTTCCAATGATGAAAATGGGTCAGGAATGGCTGTTTGCCTTGAGAAGAAGTTAATAACTTTGGAGGAGCAATTATCATCCCAGGCAGAATTAATGCTCACATACAGCTTCAAGTCACATTTGGCTTTTTGAGATAACAGCGGTTATCTTGGCACTTGGGGACACCCTTATATCCTCAGTATAAAAATGGCTTTATAAAGACATTTGGTTGCATAACTTACTAGCTTTATGCTCAGTATATCTCCCCCACCCCCACCCCTGCCCTTCCAAAATCTTATATCCTGGCAGGAAGCAATAATAATCCATTCTTGCATTGTTGCAAATAGCACTTAGAAACCAGAAGCTGAGTTTGAATTAGCAGAATGTAGTCCTCATTTAGGACTATGCAGATATTTGGATTTAAAAGAGTTTGGAGGCTATTTCAGTTTGCACCTACCGTATTTCCCCGAAAATAAGACCCTGTCTTATATTTTTTTGAACCCTGAAATAAGCGCTTGGCCTTATTGCCATGCACTCAAAAGCCCGATTGGGCTTATTATCAGGGGATGTCTTATTTTGGGGGAAACAGGGTAACACCTGCCAGGAACCCTTTAAAGCAGTGCTTTTCAAACTTGGGAACTTTAAAATATGTGGATCTCAACTCCCAGAATTCCCCAGCCAGCTTGATATCTAAGGTTTACTTTATTATTTTTTTTCCAAATTTGTTAACTCACCCTTAATTACTTTATAAGTAACTGAAGGTGGAGAACATACACAGCACACCTTCCTGTTCCTATGATCCCCACAACAGGAACCCTGTAAGATGGGTTGGGATCAGGGAGTGATTGGCCCAAAGTCACTCATTTATTTTATTTTATTTATTTTATTTTGTCAAGTACGTATTGGTAATATACATAGATATAACATTGTTTATATACACAAGATGGGTACTGATAAGAGAGAACATTAGGACACGGACAGTAGGCACGCTGGTGCACTTATGCACGGCTTTCATGCCAAAGCAGGACTAGAACTCACAGTCTCCTGGTTTCTAGGCTACCATCTTAACCAAGGAAACTTTTTGGTCCTGGGTTAAAGTTTTGAACAGTAGATTCAGATGAACTCCTAATCATATTTTGCCCTCCCCATCTCTCACAGTCCTTACCGTTTTACATACTTGTGGTGCAAGTAATTAAATAAAGAGTGTGTGTGTGTGTGTGTGTGTGTGTGTGTGTGTGTGTGTGTGTGTGTGTGTGTGTATAAAGCAAAAGTCACTACCTATTTGTCTATGTAGAACAAATAATCAAACCAATCATCATTTGTCTAGACCAGCGGTGGGTTGCTCCCGGTTCTGCCTGGTTCTGTGAACCAGTAGCGGTGGTGGGAGGCTCCGCCCACCCACCCGGGACGCTTCTGCACATGCGCAGAAGTGGCGCGAGCGCACATGAGCGAACCGGTAGCAATGGGATTTAGAACCCACTACTGGTCTAGACAACAATAGACTAAGCTCTACAAGGGGCAACCCTATGTAATACAATATTTCTTTTAGAGACCTGTACAATTTCCATTGAAAGACGTGGAACTGAATGTCTACAGGCTCCCAATGGTTAAATAAACACACACACCAGTACTTTCAAAGCTAGCATGCCAAGCTAAAGAGAACCCTGATAAGCTATGTCAGATAAGCTGGGCTGTTTAAATGATAAAACATTCCAGCAATTTTATATCTCTTGTACATTGTTATTGGCACAATAAAATAAAAATATTGTAAGGCTGTGATGACTTAGTTGTGTGCCCTGGCCTGAGGCCCTGCATATGTTAAGAGTCCCGTTTCCTGGTTGTATTAACATTATAACCACAGTTTTATTTAATGCCACGTACATTTATTTTGTCCTGTGTTAAGCCTCCCAGACTCACTAGCTGAGATGCTCAGCTATAGAAATCAAAAAATACAAAATATATTGGAATAGAAGCCAATTTATTGCTAATGGATTTGAAGGAGAAAGAGTTTTATCTGAGATTCAGGGGGTTGCCAGAAAATGTGGAAAAATAAATGGTGGGAAGTGCGGAAGGTGGGAACCTTGGTGGTGCAGTGGGTGGACTGCAGTATTGCAGGCTAACTCTGCCCGCAGCCTGGAGTTCGATCTTGATAGGCTTAAGGTAGACTCAGCCTTCCATCCTTCCAACGTTAGTAAAATGAGCACCTAGATTGTTGGGGGAAATATGCTGACCTTGTAAACCACTCAGAGAGTGCTGTAAAGCACTGTGAAACGGTATATACAGTAAGTCTAAGTACTATTGCTATCTTTCCCATCAACAGATATCTTGCATAGCTAGTTTGGATATGATTTTTCCACTTAGAAGAGCCTTGCTTGGAAGCATCTTTAAGCTGGGTTCCCAAACCACTATTGACTATGTTGGCATAGGTGCCCAGATAAAAACCAGACTAACCACATTGTTTATTCAAATGACCTCTAGGCTAATAGACTTTTCTTAAGTTGACGCAACAAAGGCAACCACTTTTCTGGCTGTGTGTTTCGACATTTGTAGTCTACAGTGTTTGTGAACATTGACTAAGCAGCAATACGTTTGATTTTACAAGATATTCTTCATGGACTCCCACACTCATCCTTCATCTAACATTCAATGCTGTCTTTGTTGAAGTCACAGCATTGATGATCTGTGAATAGACAGTGATGGGGAGACCACTGCCGTATCTCTCAAGCCCTGGTTAGAACTTAGAGATGCTTTTAGAGATGTTTTTCAACTTTTTCAACTTTGACTTGAAGATATGTGGACTTCAAATCCCAGAATTCCCCAGCCAGTATGCTTCTTCGAGTTGTCAAGTCTGAGAAACACGATTCTAGATTGTAGAAGCAGCCTGAAGGGTTTTTATTTTTTTTAAATTTGTCTCTCCTTAGTGGATTTTTTGTTTAAATAAAAAGGCGAACAAATTGATGAATATACATGGCAGGATTCCCAATGCCTGAACACTTGTCAAATGGTATCTTCTAGGCCAAGGGTGTCAAACCTGATTTGATTGTGGGCCACATCAGGGTTGTGTTTTACCTTGGGTGGGCCGGGGGCGTGTGGCCAGCTCGCCATCACTCATCAAAGCTCTGCTTTCGGCCATAACGGCCTCCTGCAGCCCTCTGCCAGGGGGGCACCCTCACCCTCCTGACCCCCCTTTTTGCTGGCAGAGGCAACACGGGCCGGTCCTTTGTTATTTCCAGGGTTAAGCACCCCATGGGCCTGATACGGCCCACGAGCCTTGAGTTTGACACCCCTGTTCTAGGCAAAGCAATACAAAAATAAATAAATAAAAACCTTCCTGGAGAAGCAATCGGCTAAAATCCTAAATCACTGACACTAGACTTTGCATGTAGAATTCCACCGGATGCAGAATCACCTCATAATCAGATTAAAATTCACGTTTTCTGCCTGGTTTGATTTCTCAACTGTAGAGCAGTCTGTCGATTTATTTTACGATTTGTTTATTTATTTATTTATTTTATTTCCATAGCCACCCATCTCAATTGTGCAATTCACAGCCCAGGCAAAAGCCTTTTGATTTATGTTAAGCTAGGAATGAAACAGGGCAGCACATGAAAGGGGAACAACAAAGTGATGATGCTATGACTGAGAGCAACCACAAAATTCTTTCAGCTGTCACATCAATTTGTATCTGACAAGCCCTTATTGAACAAGATGAAAGCTGCCATCAGCCTATTTTTGTTCTAAGCGATTTCCTGCGCTTCCAGAAAGATGAAAGATAACTCATTTCTGGCCTTCAAAAAAAATAAAGGATAAAAATATGCTGATTCCCAGGAAAATTTGACTAGGAAGAAATAATTTGGGCATCTACTTTTTCACATCAGTCTGGCTGTGTATTAACAACTTCAGCGGGCATCCCATAATAGCTCTTTTCAGGCTGTGCGATAGATAGAAAGTGCTTTAATCATCTGAGGAACACATAAGCAGGACTGATTTTGTGATTCTACATATATTTCCTCCTACAGATAGTCCTTGACTTACAACCATTCCTTTAGTGACCGTTCAAAACTATAACGGCACCAGGGGCGGGTTGCACTTACCTCGCTACCGGTGCGTTGCCATGTTGTGCGCTCGCGCGCGCTCACTACGCGCGCGTGCCCCCTCGCGTGATTTTGCTTCCTGAGCATGCGTGGAAGCAAAATCTCACCAAAATCTCGCGCGTAGCTGGCTGGAGAATTCTGGGAGTTGAAGTCCACAAGTCTTAAAGTTGCCAAGTTTGAAGACCTCTGCCTTAGAAGTTCATAGTTTGAGCTCATCTGGGTCATTCTGGATGCTCTGTAACTCACTTTGTTGTCAATGAACATTTGATGTCCTTGACGGTTGTGAAAAATTGCCCAGTGGTTTCCTTTTTCTTAAGGCAGGTACAGAGTAATTGTTCTATTCTCAGAAAAGGTCATTTTTAGGAGAAGGAAAAAAGCAGAAGTTGCAATATAACCCTTGTTAAAAAAATGATTGAATGAAGCCAGGCAATTCCAGACTATATTCCTAATTTGGAAGCAGTTTCAATCTCTGAAGAATAATCAGAAACAAATCTTATTTAGGTGTCTTTCCTTCCATTTTTTCCTCCAGTACTAAAAAGAACAGTGACTCCTGAGGAACTTCTAAGGCCCGGGGCTCCCTATGCCCGGAAAACATTCACTGTAAGTTTGTGTTTCACATCTTTATTTTCTGCTGCTTATCGCATTTGACTGTTTATTTATTATCCACAAAGGTTTATGCAGCGTTGCGACCATTGCTTAGAATTTTAGTTATTAAATTCCAGGTGCTGAACCTGACCATGGTGTAAAGCTATTCCAAAGGTGCTTTTTCAAGAGGCAACTGGACTTTCTGGTTTTTCTTTAAAGGCGTTTCGCTTCTCATCCATGAAGCTATGATCCAAGAAGCAAAATGTCTTCAAAAAAACAAACAAACCAGAAAGTCCAGTTGCCTCTTGGAAAAGCACGTTGGGGCAGGGGTGGGTTCTGGATCCTTTTGCTGCCGGTTCGCTCAGGGTCGCGCTGTGCGTGCGTGCGCAGCAATCCAAAAATAGCTTCAGCGCATGTGCAGAAGCAGAATCCAAGATGGCAGCGCCC
The DNA here is from genome assembly GCA_023053685.1 of Diadophis punctatus similis. Classification (NCBI taxonomy): domain Eukaryota; kingdom Metazoa; phylum Chordata; class Lepidosauria; order Squamata; family Dipsadidae; genus Diadophis; species Diadophis punctatus. Next base: position 190,946,238 of record JALIGW010000003.1, read on the forward strand.
ACGGAGACACCGACAGAACCGGCTCCGTGACGTCATCACCGAGTTACTAATGGTTCTAAAGCAGGGGTGAAATCCTCTCGGTTCGCTCTTACCTGTTGGTCGCCGCACAGCCGAACAACCTGTAGCGTTCGCGGCGCGGGGCTTCCCCCACCCGCTTCCCCCGCCCACCTGGACGCCGGCATTTGCGTTCTTTTGCCCTCTGCGCATGCACAAAGCGTTCTGCTTGCGCAGAGGGCAAAAGAACGCAAATGCCGGCGTCCCGGCGGGCGGGGAAAGTGGGCGGGGGAAGCCCCGCGCTGCGAACGCCACCAGGTTGTTTGGCTGTGCGGCGACCAACAGGTAAGAGCGAACCGGGAGGATTTCACCCCTGGTTCTAAAGAACCGGTTAGAACCGGTAGGAACTCACCTCTGGTTTGGGATAACCATGACCTGGATGACTGAGAATCTCAATAGACATGGTGCAAAGCTATTTCATTCAATGGTGTAGAAATAACACAATGATCTTGAAGTCATCTTATAAATATGATTAATAAGATTAGGGCAATAATGTGTTTTTATGCACCCAGCTGGAAATAGGGGTCAGAAAGCTAAACAGGGTTGGGCTGGGTTGGGACTTGGATGGGACACCGGCAGAAAATATTAAGGAAGTAGGCTAGGAAAAGACAATGGCAAGCTGCTTCAATATCACTGCCAATAAAACTACAGGAACACAGACACGCAGTTGCCAAGAAATGAGCTAGACAGATAGTCCTTGACTTATGAACGGTCACTTAGCACCCGTTCAAAATTATGACAGACCCTCCAAAAGGGACTTACAACCTGGTTTTATAGTTCCAACATCACCCCACCCCATGGTCATGTGAGAACATTTTGGGCAGTCAGTCCCATTTATGGTCGTTTGTAGTGTCTCATAGTCGTGTGATCATGATTTATGACAGTTTTGCCAGAATTTACTTCTCATTTCTGGGAAAAATCAGCCCATAGTGAACAATGGCTTCACATAATGACCATGGTGTTCACTTAATGACTGCTGCAAAAAAAGTCATATAATTGAGTCCAGTCTCTTGGCGATCCACTTTATGACCATCATGACTTACGACCGTAATTGCTAGACTCAATTATGGTCATAACTTGAGAACTGCCTATATACAGATACAGTAGATACATATACAGATGGGCAGGTAGACACACACATATGCACATATATTATACTGTGCACATACCCATGTGCATACAAACACATATGTATAGAAACATGTTGAACATGGGATGCTTTGCAACTTAGAAAAAACACTTTACATGCATTTTATATGAAAACACTATATGAGCCGTGGTGGCGCAGTGGTTAGAATGCAGTACTGCAGGCTACTTCTGCTGACTGCCGGCTGACTGAAGTTTGGCAGTTCGATCCTGACCTGCTCAAAGTTTACTCAGCCTTCCATCCTTCCAAGGTCGGTAAAATGAGGACCCAGATTATTGGGGGCAAAATGCTGATTCTGTAAATTGCATAGAGAGGGCTGTAAAGCACAGTGAAGCAGTATATACTGTAAGTCTAAGTGCTGTTGCTATTCTCTGAGCAAAGATAGCATATAAACTAACCTATAATCTATACAGAATAAATGATTCAGATTAGTTCTGCTTTTTGGTCTCTCAGGAGGAAAATTGCCTACAATTAAGTGGTGCTTTCTTGACACTTCTTGGAATGCAGATTTAGAAAACACTATAGATGTGTTAATAAGAGATGCTTCACAAACTGTTCACCTTACATTGTTGTCGTTTTGCTGGCCTAAAGGGTGGGGGTGGGGAGACATTACTCCACAGTGTAGAGATAAATTGAGTCTGTTGGTAAATGTCTTGGATAATTTCTAACAGGCACACTGCAAGCTGGGTGGGTGTTTTTTTTTTAAGATAGATGAATGTAGTGTTTAAAAAAAGCAGGGGCCAAAAAATGAGCTATGCTTATAAGATTTTATTGTGATCTCTCATCAAAATAAGAGTTGGAACATCTTCATATTCACCTAACCTTCCTGTCTGTCTGTCTGTCTGTCTGTCTGTCTGTCTGTCTGTCTGTCTGTCTGTCTGTCTGTCTGTCTGTCTGTCTGTCTTCCTCCCTCCCTCCCTCCCTCCCTCCCCATCAAATGCCATTTCTTTGTTTAAAGAAAGAAGAGAGATTATTAACAAGATTCATTGTGGCCATCTTCTTCTTTTCTTTTAAGATCGTAGGTGATGCTGTTGGGTGGGGATTTGTGGTCCGAGGGAGCAAGCCCTGCCACGTGCAAGCCGTGGATCCCAGTGGGCCGGCAGCTGCATCGGGAATGAAGGTATCTTGAATTAATGCAACTAAACTCTTTAATGGGGGGTGGGCTGTTGGGACCGGGGAGGGACAGGTTTTTGGACCACTTCATCTGGGATAACCCCAGCCCAGAACTTGCATATCACTCATATGAAAACAGCCCTATATGACAGCTGTCAAGACTGACTCGCACTTTCACTTATATTCTGCTTCGCTGGCAACTTGACAAAAAAAGGGAGGGGGTTGGAATGGAATGCAAGAGTGGGGGGAATGGCATCCGAGCATCATCGGTTCCCATGAGACATTGCTCCCCTCTCAAGGACACCCTAAGTAGATGCCCCAGTGTGGCTGGCTGGTTCCCATAACAACATGAACAGACGTGATTGGTGGATGTAATGGACTGTGGGTCGCCTGTAGGGTAAGAGGGAATTAACTATGCTTGCTTTTGCGCAGGAAACCGAGAGCTAGTTTCGCTTCTTCTGTGCCAATCTGGTTTATTCAGTAAACTTTATACTCGGTAAAATAATGTCCCAGGAGTTTCTTTTTCTGGATTTGCCAACTGGACAGTTGACAACAGCTGCCCAGATCCCTGAGCTACACATCTGCAGTGTAGAACTTCGACAACTCCTGGTAGAAGTTAATTGAGCTGAGGTTGTTATAATTTCAGCAAGAGACCACTCAACCTTTGAGTGTGTGCTGAGACCTGCATACCATAGTCCTTGACTTACGACGGTAATGGAGCGCAGAATTTCCATCATAAGCTACGTCAGTCATTAAGTTGACTGACGTAGCTTACCAACATGACCAACATGACTTTACAACCTTTTTTTGCGACAGTTGTAAAGCAAGCGCAGTGGTCACAAAGCGAGTCCATTAATTCCTATGGGTTTTGGGGTTTTTTTGCCGGAACTGGCTGAAAAGGCCGGAAACCAGCAAAAGTTACAGTCAGATTATCTCAGAATGCTGCAACCAACTGTAAAAGTGAGCCATTGGCCAGGTGACCACAAAAGTGTGCCGCCATCAGAATTCTGGAATTGAGTCATAAGTACCTTTTGGGCAATCCATTGTAACATCAAATTGTCACTAAACTGCAGGTTGTTAAGTGAGGACTACCTGTATATACCAGTAAGTCACTAGGGCTGGGACAAAAACTAAACATGATTTTATGAGCCAAGGTGGCGCAGCAGTTAGAGTGCAGTACTGCAGGCTACTTTAGCTGACTGTGATCAGCAGTTCAGCTGTTCAAATCTCACTGGCTCAAGGTTGACTCAGCCTTCCATCCTTCCAAGGTAGGTAAAATGAGGACCCAGATTGTTGGGGGCAATATAAATATACTGTACATTGCTTAATGGTGTAAACCGCTTAGAGAGTGCTTGCACTTTGAAGCGGCATATAAGTCTCACTAATAAATAAATAAATAAATTTAATTCGCATTCAATTACGACCTAAGCTGAATTCATTAAATGAACTAATATGCTCACAGAATCTCAGTAGGGACCCAGAACTGAAGCATGACAAGACCTGGCTAGTAACATGGATGGTAGGGAAGTGTACAATAAGAAATTGAAAATCATTCTAGGCAGAAGGAAATATTTTTTTCTAGCAAATTATTTTTGTCAAACGGTCATAAGTCACTTTTTTCAATAGCGTTGTAACTTTGAACGGTCATTCAATGAACTGTTATAAATCAAGGATATCCTGTAGTCCTAAGGAAATGATACCGATTTGAGAGCATCTTTAACTTTGTTTTTTAGTATGTTCACTACACTTGTATTTAATAAATGTATCCCTCCGATTAAGAGTCTAAAAGGATTTTTGGGACAACATATGGAGGCAAATGCAACTGTTTGATTTTGCATCCAATCTGACCTAAGTAACAGCCAGATGGGCCTCTACCTCTTCACAGTGCTTTTACAGCCCTCTCTAAGTGGTTTACAGAGTCAGCATCTTGCCCCCAACAATCTGGGTCCTCATTTTACTCACCTGGGAAGGATGGAAGGCTGAGTCAACCTTGAGCCAGTCAGGATCGAGCTGCCAAGCTGCAGGCAGCCGGCAGTCAGCAGAATTAGCCTGCAGTACTGCATTCTAACCACTGCGCCACCACATCAAATAATTAAATTAAATTAAATAAGGACCATAAAACACACTCCCTGCAGGTAGTCCTGGATTTACAACCATTCATTTACAGTAGTAACCATTCAAAGTTACAATGGCACTGAAAAAAAATGAATTATGACTGTTTTTCACACTTAGGACCATTCCAGCATCTCCACAGTCACATGATCAAAATTTGGGTCCTTGTCAACCAACCAGTTTTAGTATCCTGGGGTCATATGACTGCCATTTGTAACCTTCCCAGCCAGCTACCGATAAGCAGAGTCAATGGGAAAAGCCAGATTTGCTTAAGGATTGCGGGATTCACTTAACAGCAGCAGTGATTCACTTAACAACCGTGGGGGAGAGAGGACATAAAATGGGAAGCAACTCACTTAACGACTGCCTTGGTTAGCAGTGGAAATGTGGGGGGTCAGTTGTGCTCGTAAGTGAAGGATTACTGTATTTGTAAACAGACCCTTGCAGTGAAGATATTATTTTCTTCCTTTAATCAAATGCTCCTGCTAGATTGGCCTGGAACGTCTCACCCAAAAGACAAAACTGAGAAAACTTGGCGAGAATGAAAAGGGCAAGAATTTGACCACAGCCCACATTTAACCTTTCTGCATTCTGCAAGTGCCCTTGGCACCAAGACTGGCTTGTCTGCTCTGCTTTGAGATGCCCTCAGAGGCTGGCATATTCCTGCAGGATTTTGCTTGCTGCCTTATAACAGCATAACAGAATTGGAAGGGACCTTGGAGTAGGGGTGAAATGCTCCCAGTTCGCTTTTACCTGTCTGTCGTCGGTGAGCCGATCATGCAGGTAGCGCGGCGCTCCGCCCACCCGCCGGGACATTGCCATTTGAGTTCTTTTACCCTCTGCGCATGCACAGAATGCTTTGTGCATGCGCAGAGGGTAAAAGAACTCAAATGGCGGTGTCAGCTCACCGACGACAGACAGGTAACAGCGAACCGGGAGCATTTCACCTCTGCCTTGGAGGTCTTCTAGTCCAGCGGTCCCCAACCGCTGGTCCGTGGACCAGCACTGGTCCATGGCATGCCAAAAATCAGACCACACAAACAAGCGAAGCCCCATCTGTGGGATGCAGGCAGCCCATGAAACCGCATCTCCTCCAATCCATAGAAAAACCTCTATCCTGGGAACTAGTCCCTGGTGCCCAAAAATCTGGGGGGCACTATAATGTAGTTCAATCCCTTGCCCAAGCAGGAGACCCTATGCCCTTGATGGAGAACCTATGGCACGCATGCCACAGGTGGCACACGGAGCCATATCTGAGGGCACGCGAGCCGTTGTCCTATGTCAGCTCCAGTGCACTGGCCAGCTGATTTTCCGGGTTCCGGAGGGCGGGGGGAGGCTGTTTTCACCCTCCCCAGGCTTCAGGAAAACCTCCAGAGCCTTTGGATGGTGAAAAACGGACCCAACAGGCCTACCGGAAGTTCAGAAATGAACTTCCGGTTGGGCTGTTTTTCGCCCTCCCCAGGCTTCATGAGGCTTTCCTGAAGTCTGGGGAGGGCGAAAACGGCCTCTCCCCTCCCAACGAGCCTACTAAAAGTCTGGAGGCTTCAGTGAGGGCTGCGCACATGCATGGGGGGGGAGGGCATTGCATTATGGGTGTAGGCATGCACGCGCGTGCTATCACAGGTGGGCGCGCCCTTTTGGCATCGGAGGAAAAAAAGGTTCGCCATTACTGCCCTATAGCATTTCAGACAAATGATTGTCCACTCTCTTCTTAAGTGTTGGAGCATCCAGAACTTCTGAAGACAAGTAATTCCACTAATTAATTGTTCTTAACTGTCAGGAAATTTCTCCTTTATTCTAGGTTGCTTCTCTCCTTGATTAGTTTCCATCCATTGCTTCTTATCCTGCCTTCAGGTGCTTTGGAGAATAGCTTGACACACACACCCCTCTTTGTTGTGGCAGCCCCTCAGATATTGGAACACTGCTCTCATGTCACCCCTGGTTCTTCTTTTCATTAGACTACTAGACAAACCAATTCCTGCAACCTTGTTGGGGAAAATTGCAATCTTCCTTCTCTTCACCAGCTCACACCTTGCACTCCTGTTGTTTGCATCGCGCAGAACAAACGCCTAGGGCAAGAGTTTGCCCTATAACTCAGCAGGCAGATTTGAAAAATTGTTGCTATGTAAAACTGGAAAGAAGACACACGTGACAAAGCCGGGGCTGCATTTTGCTTTTTACAAGGTGGCAGGAAAAATGATTTTTTTAAAAAAATAAATCGCTCGTTCTAAAATGTCTTTTTACATCATGGAGAAAATTGGATAACATGTGAGATGACATCATTATTCGAATGATGCAAATTTCATTCTTTGCATCCAGTTATGTTATTTGGGTGCAGGTAGTCCTCGACTTAAAACCATTCATTTAGTGACCGTTCAAAATTACAACAGCACTGAAAAAAGTGACTTATGACTGTTTTTCACACTTGGGACATCTCCATGGTCACGTGATCAAAATTCAGACACTTGGCAACTGACTCATATTTATGACGGTTACAGTGTCCTCGGGTGATGTGACCACCTTTTGCGACCTTCTGTCAAGCAAAGTCGATGGGGAAGCCAGATTTATTTGACAACCGTGTCACTAACTTAACCACTGCAGCGATTCACTTAACAACTGTGGCAAGAAAGGTCGTAAAATGGGGCAAAACTCACTTAACGAGTGTTGCACTTAGCAGCAGAAATTTTGGGCTCAATTGTGGGTCGTAAGTGGAGGACTACTTGTAATGACATCATGCATCATGACATCTAGAGCAGGGATGTCAGACTCTATTTCAGTGATGACCATATTAGGGTTGTGTTTGACATGGGGGTGGGTGGGGGACGTGGCCAGCTCGATATCACTCGGGTTGAGGGCGCCTAGCACTCTGCCAGCGAAAATGGGCTCCCAAGCTCCATTTTTGGCTACGACAAACTCCTGCAACCCCCTGACAGCAAAAACCGAGCTTGGGAGTGCCACTCATGGTCTTCACAAGTTCCGTTTTCGGCTGCGATGGCTTCCTGCACCCTTCTGCCAATGAAAACGGAGCTCGGGAGGGCCGCACCAGGGGTGGATTCATCCCGGTTTGGACCAGATCGCCTGAACCGTTAGCGACACGCTGGTGATGCGACGATGGCGTCACGGATCCGGTTCGGTCGGTGCTGGTCCGTGGGCACCGCCATCTTTTTTTGGGAATTTTTGACTATTTTTTCCGTGTTTGGATGGTTTCTCCTCTTCCGTGGCTTGAAAAAAAGCCCTCCCGCCTGCCCCCGAGTTAATACTCACCTTTATTTCTTCGCCCGAAGCACAGCTGATCAGATCCTCAGCTGTGTTTCGGGCTGAATCCTGCTACTGAGCATGTGCGGAAGTGAAAATGCATGCGGGGAATGTGCGTGCGTGAGCCGTGCGCATGCGTGAAACATCGCAATGCAAACTGGTGGCGAAGGTAAGTGGAACCCACCCTTGGGCCGCACGCTGTTTCCTGGGCAGCCCTGCGGGCCAGATGTAACCATCCCGTGGGCCGGATCCGAACCCCGACCCTTGAGTTTGACACCCCTGATCTAGAGGCTGCCTAACTCCCAAGAACTCTGGGCAACTTAATATGTCCAAAGCTAGGAAACAGTAAATGAAAGAAGAAAGACGTGTACATCCAGAACAAATTATCAGAGGCTTGACAGCCACTTAAGCCCAGGCCTGGGAGCAGAGCCAGGTTTTTAAAACCTGCAGAACAGCTGCAGTGTGGGAGCTGTACAATCTCTGATAGGAGGATGTTATTCCAGAGGGCAGGCGCCTTGGCAGAAAATATATGCCTTCTAAATTATTATTTTTGTTCCTAGCTGTTCCTGATTTATCTCACATACACGTTTTCCCATTACCTCCAGAAAACATTCTGGGCAGAAGCATTATTTATACAGGGTCATTTTAGCTTCTTATGGAATAGATCTCACATGACTTTCTACCTTTCCAGCAGTGTTAATTCTTTTCCTAACTGTTAATTAAATTAAATTGATGCCAGCTCTCTGAGCAAATTGTTTTTAGAAGTCAGGACCTCCCAATCTGATTCGGTATTTCACTGCATTCAAGGTCGCTTGTTATCAGTAATTTACTTCAAGTGTTACCCCATAATAATAATAATTTTGAAATGTACTATCAAAAGTGGATTGCAGAACAATAAAATGTCAAATTTATGCAGATGGCAATTTATTAAAGTTGCTCCTTGTACTTTTAGTATTCCTATCTCCCAAGGATTATATTCCTTAATAACTTGAAAAGGAATGGTGCATCTTAATCTTAAATATCTTTTAAGGTTTGGATCCTAAAGTAACGTGACCAGATTTTTTTTTTAAAGCGGGACACCATTGACGGGGGGTGGGTTTCTAGGGGAGCCGCCATTTGAGTTTTGCCCTCTGCGCATGCGCAGAACGGTGTGCGCATGCGTAGAGGGCAAAAGAACGCAAATGTCAGCGTCCAGGTGGGTGGGTGGGAGGCGGGAGGCCTTTCCTCGCCTCCCGCATCCCCTTCGGGAGCCGGCAGTGGCTTGGGCTGGCTGGCTGGCAAGCGAGCGAGCGGGGCTGGCTTGGGAAGGGGAGCAGCCCGGAGATGGTGCTCCAACCCAGCGTCTCTTGGCTCTCCTGCTCCCCCTCCGCCACGCTGGACTGCTGGAGTGACAGGGGGAGAAAGGAGATCAGGAAGCGGCGGCGGATCACAACAACCCCAGCGGCAGCTCCAGGCAGAGAGAGAGAGAGAGAAGCGAGTGAGCAAGTCACTCCGCCGCGCGCGCTCATGAACACACACACACACACACAAGCACGCATACAGGCGCGCGCAACGGAGTGATTTGCTCGCTCGCTTCTCTCTCTCTCTCTCTCTCTCTCTCTCTCTGCCTGGAGCTGCCGCTGGGGTTGTTGTGATCCGCCGCCACCTCCTGATCTCCTTTCTCCCCCTGTCACTCCAGCAGCCCAGCGCTGGCGGAGGGGGAGCAGGAGAGCCAAGAGTAAGGTGACCAGACGTCCCGCTGTTTCTTTTCAAAATGGCATTCTTTCCAAAAAAGCGTGACTTTTTGGAAACAATGCGGGATGTGGGACACATGCTTGAAAAGCGTGTCTGTCCCGCCAAAAGCGGGACGTCTGGTCACCTTATCCTAAAGTTCCCAATGGCACAAAACCTTTAAGTTAGCCTGCTGCTTGAAATATTGGAAAAGATTATGAAGATAGTATTGAAATAACTCTCAAAAGTCAATCACATTGAACTGAATGGTAAAGTGGTTAACAAGGCATCTGTGGGTAGAGGGTAAAATGTCAAGATGGCAGCTGTGAGCATGTGACTGAAGCCACACCCCCTTGTGATATGGGCCATAAAAAGGGGCAGGGCTTCACTTCACCTCCATGGCCCACATCTTGACTTTTTTTTTCACTACCTCGCTCTGCAGAAGCCCCTGGGGTGAAATGGATGGACCAAATTGGAACCCATCTTCAGGAAACTGGCTGGCTGATGTTGGGCTGGTCGTTTTCTTTCAACCCAACCTGACTTGCAGGTGGGTGTGGGAATTAATGAAAGAAAAAAATACAGCTGCTGTGGCCTAGGGGTGGAGCTCTTGCCTCACAATCAGGAGGTTGTGAGTTCAATCCTAGGTAGAGGCAGGTGTAGGGTCTCCTGCTTGGGCAGGGGGTTGGACTAGATGACCTACAAGGTCCCTTCCAACTCTGTTAATCTGTTAAAATATTTGTGCAAGTCTCTGTGAGTTTCTGAAAGAAGAAGGGAATCTAACAAATCAATAAATTCTATAACAGCAAAATAATCAGCAGGCAGTTGATTTGTGGTGGAATGTAGTCTGGATTCCCAGGAGGGCGGGGCTGCATTCCAGAGGACCAAGAGACAATAAAATTGAGATAGTTTGGTTGGATGAAAGAGAGTTAAGATGGCTCCTCCCCAGCAATTCTCAGAATACATCTCTAATGATGCAGGTAGTTGCTTTAGTTTTGGAAGGTTTCTGTCTGTAGGTGAAGGACAATAAAGGAATTTGCTTAGAAGTAACTCTGTATTTTTCTTGAGTTTTGGAGATCATTCTTTGTTTAACCCAAAGGTGCTTTTTTCAGGAGGCAACTGGACTTTCTTGGTTTTTTTTTCTTTTGAAGATGTTTCGCTTCTTATCCAAGAAGGGACAATCATGATCTGGATGACTGGGAATCTCTACAGATTCTTTCTTTAAAGAAATTTGAAAAGATCCTCTTGTCAGTTTGCTACCAGATTTACAGGAGCATGAAATCAGTTTGATGGGAAGTGACAACTTTCTTTGGTGCTTTCAAGAACTTAACAGAATTGGGCTTTGTATCTCAAGACTTGAAACGAAGTGGAGTCAATATTGACCCAGAGATAAAAATTGGCAAACATTTGCAGCTCTTTCCAACAAACCATTGTAGTAAGGCCTGCTGGATCCAGCAGGAAGTTAGAACACAGAACATAGAATAATAGGGTTAGAAGCAGTGGTAGGTTGCTACTGGTTCGCACCGGTTCGGTGAACTGGTAGCGGCGGTGGGAGGCTCCGCCCACCCGCCCGGACGTCATCTGCACATGCGCAGAAGCGTTGCGCACGTACACACCCGCGTGCTCCCATTCCCGAACCAGTAGCAAAGGTAAGTAGAACCCACTACTGGTTAGAAGCAGTAGTGGGTTCCACTTACCTTTGTTACCAGTTCGGGAATGGGAGCGCGCGGGCATGTACGTACAACACTTCTGCGCATGCGCAGAGCGTTTTTGATTACGTTCGGGTGGGTGGGCGGAGCCTCCCACAGCTGCCGCTACCAGTTCACCAAACCGGTGCGAACCGGTAGCAACCCACCACTGGTTAGAAGGGAGTTTGGATTTCCTCCCCCCCCCCCGCTCAAACACAAGACTCTATACCATTCTGGACAAATGGTTGTCCAATCTCTTCTTGAAAACCTCTAGTGATGGAGCACCCACCATTTCTGGAGGGAAGCCATTCCACTGATGAATTGTTTTCAAATTTCTCCTTAGTTCCAGGTTGGATTTCTCTTTAATGATCTTCCATCTGTGACTTCTTGTCCTGTCCTCAAGTGCTCTCAGGAGTTGGCTTGGTTTTCACTTAACCCACTGCCAATTGCGATAAGGGCATTAGCCACTCAGTGCAAATAGTAGTACTGGCTTCTAGAATCGCTTCTCCAGGTTGTGATATTTTTCATGAAAATAATAGCACTGATCTGGTGTTCACACTGTAGAATACTCAGCAGGGTTCTTGCCAACCGTTGAAAAGGTGTTTTACAAAGCACATGAACACCCACAGCACCTTCCTGTGTAGTCTTACAGCAGCTGCTTCCTTGGCAAAAATTTGTGTGGTTGCTTCAGAGGTTGTCCCCAGTTATTACTTGTGTCTGTTCACACAGTACGTTCACTGAGATTGCCAAGGAAGCAAACTGATAGTGTGCATACTTCCATACCTATCTGGGGATGACTTTTGAAGCAGCTGTGTTATTCTTGTAAAGGATACAGCTACTTTAAAACTTCAATGAGAGATGGTTAAGCAATGAGGAATCCAAATTCACTTAACCGGGTTACTAACCTACTAACTGCAGCTATTCACTTAACAACTGCAAGAAAGGGGCAAAACTCACTTAACAATTGTCTTGTTTAGCAACGGAAATTTGGGACATAAGTCCAGGACTACCATTATCCCCTGCACCCTCGTTTGCCACCAAGCATTATAATGTGCAGGGTTGTGACAGGGGCATCCACAAAGGATCGTACATAAAAACAGGGAGATCTTTGATCACATCATTGTGACTCCCAACTTGACTTTTCTTGACCGCACCTTGCAGACCAACCCTGAAGACTGCGAATAATTCACAGGTCACAGCTGCCCATGTCTATCTCAAACCAACTCGTCATAGTTTAGGGGGAGAGATAACCAACCCCCCCTTCTTTCAATGTGTAAATGTGCTGCAGCTGCCAAAAAAACAGCCAACACAATCCTAGGTTGCATTAACAGAGGGATAGAATCAAGATCACGTGAAGTGTTAGTACCACTTTATAATGCCTTGGTAAGGCCACACTTGGAATACTGCATCCAGTTTTGGTCGCCACGATGTAAAAAAGTTGTTGAGACTCCAGAAAGAGTGCAGAGAAGAGCAACAAAGATCATTAGGGGATTAGAGGATAAAGCATGTGAAGAACAGTTGCAGGAATTGGGTATGTCTAGTTCAGGGGTGTCAAACTCACGTCGTCATGGCAGCGTCACGTGACATATCGGGACTTCCCCCCCTTCGCTAAACTGGGCATGGGCGTGGCCGGTGCGTGACGCATCTGACCCGCAGGCCAGGATGTTGACAGCCCTGATCTAGTTTAATGAAAAGAAGGATTGGGGTGACATGATTGGTGTGAAGGATTGGGGTTCAAATATCTAAGGGGCTTCCACAAAGAAGAGGGAGTCAAGCTATTCTCCAAAGCACCTGACGGTAGGACAAGAAGCAATGGATGGAAACTCATCAAGGAAAGAAGCAACCTAGAACTAATGAGAAATTTCCTGACAGTTAATCAATGGAACGACTTGCCTCCAGAAGTTGTGGTTGCTCCATCACTGGAGGTTTTTAAGAAAAGGTTGGATAACGATTTGTCTGAAATAGTGTAGGGTTTCCTGCCTGAGCAGGAGGTTTTTATTTATTTTTTATGTTATTTGTTTTATTTTCTCAAACATGTACAGTATAGTAGTTGTTTGTATAAACATAACATAAGTAAAAAGTACCGATAAAAGAGGACAATAGGACAGTAGGACAGGGACGGTAGGCACAGTGGTGCGCTTATGCACTGACGAAGTGAGAATAAATCTCACAGAGGCGAAATAGATCGTTCTCCCGGAATTCAGACATTAGAAATAAAAACCGGAGTTTAAAAGTCAATTAAAATATTTATTTCAGTACAAAAACAATAGAATCTCATTTGTTTACATCTCTGCTATAAAATGCGACTTCATCAGTCGGAAGCCAGAAGAAGAAGGGTAGAATGGAGTTTCAGGAATGCACACATGCGTACAAGAACATATCAATCACGTGCTCAGGAATGAACCATTATATTAGATAGGGATGCAGTTCCCTGCATATACATACAACAGACAATAAATCACACCGTGACATGCACGCCCCTTACGGACCTCTTAGAAATGGGGAGAGGTCTACTGTAGACAGTCTAAGGTTAAAGTTTTGGGGGGTTTGGGGAAGAAACCACAGAGTCAGGTAGTGCATTCCAGGCATTGATCACTCTGTTGCTGAAGTCGTATTTTCTGCAGTCGAGTTTGGAGCGCTTTACATTAAGTTTGAATCTATTATGTGCTTGTGTATTGTTGCGGTTGAAGCTGAAGTAGTCATTGATAGTAAGGACTTTTTGATATATGATTTTATGAACTACATTTAGATCAGATCGGAGGCGACGTAGTTCTAAGTTGTCTAATCCGAATATTTCAAGTCTGGTGGAATAAGGTATTTTATTTATAGGTTGGACTAGAAGACCTCCAAAGTCCCTTCTAACTCTATTATTCTGAGAGATGAATATTTCCAATAAGAGGACCAGCAGCCTGTTTTGCTGACGGGTGCTTGACGGGCACCTAGGATAATAGTCTTGGATGGAAAGGCCTGGGGGAGGAGTGCTGAGCCCCCAGCAGCTGGGCCCATTTAAGTAATGGTGAGGCTGCTTCAGCTTAGGCTGCCAGCAGAGCAACAAAGTTTTTCTTGTGTGTTGATTTAGCTTGCAAATTCCAGCCTGGGCAGAAGCCCAATCCCTGTTGCAGTGTGTGCACATGCACTGCCAGACCGCACAGCTGTGACCTCTTCCCCCTTCGGAGCGTTTGCTGGCAACTTAAAATAGCCTTTAAAGTTCAGCAGCTCTCGGTGGGAAATTTGGATGCTGAAATTTGGTCGGCCTTAGAGGTTAATCGGTTTTGGAGTCTCCTTCCCCCCCCCCTTTCCGCCGTGAGGATAATGAGTTGCCAACAAACGTGGCATCTCAACTGGCTTTGTAGGTGTTCCCATCTCAGAGCGTTCAAGGGCACAATGTAGCCTCTGTGTCTCATATTGGAACTAGACCAATCTTGATTCATTTAAGCTAGCCTTCCTCAACAGGACAGTGTCCAATTATTTGAGGTTCCGGCAGTTGTGTCTGTAGCAGAGGTGGGTTCCTGCCGGTTCTGACCGGTTTTATAGAACCGGTAGTGGGAATTTCCCCCCGCTGGCTGAACCGGCAGCGATGGCCGGCTGGACATGCCCCCAAACCGGCTCTCTCGGCACCATAGGTGCTGCTATCTTGTTTTTTGCTTCTGTGCATGCGCAAAAGCTTGGTTTTAAGCAATGCGCATGCGCCTGTGCGCCCATGCAGCACGTGAGGCAGCAAACCGGCAGCAAGGTAAGTCAGAACCCACCCCTGGTCTGTAGTCACCCTACAGGATGAAAACAACATTGCAATATCATACTGCAAAAGTCACACACTCCACATTTTTTGTGACATGCTGCTGCAGTTAGGGCATGTCAAATTTTTCAACTTTCCATTTGCAAACATTAGGGGTGTTCAACCGTTGTGACATGCATTGGGGATGGTAAAGATATTTTTGGTTACTTTAATATAATTTAGAGGTGTTTGGTAAGTAACTACCATAAATATCATAATTTTTTAACATTTTGTTGGTTTCATTGCTGCAACCAAAGCTCTAGTTCTTTCCTATGTGCAGGTGAAGTCACAATTCACATACAAAAATGGGAATTTGCATTGATTATTGCAACCTGCTTTGGGGTCAGTTGCCATTTCCATTCTCCCCCTCCTCCTTGCCACTCATTGGGAGAGCAAAAGGGAAGAAAGAGAAGGATTTCTAAATTGTTTTTTTTAGCTTGTGGATGGTGCTGAATTGGTTCATCATAGGGCTGGAAGAAACCTTGGAGGTCTTCTAGTCCAACCCCCTGCCCAGAGGAGGATCCTGGACAAATGGCTGTTTGGTCTTTCCTTGAAGACCTTCAGTGATGGAGTATCCACAACTCTAGGAGGCAAACTTTTCCATTGATTAATTGGTCTCACAGTCAGGAAATTTCTCCTTAGTTCCAGGCTGGATCTCTCTTTAACAAGCTTCCACTCATTGCTTCTTGTCCTACCCTCAGGTGCCCTCTTAGCAATAGCAATAGCACTTAGACTTATATACCGCTTCATAGTGCTTTACAGCCCTCTCTAAGCGGTTTACAGAGTTCAGCATATTGCCCCCAACAATCTGGGTCCTCATTTTACCGACCTCAGAAGGATGAGTCAATCTTGAGCCGGTGAGATTTGAACAGCTGAACTGCTGAACTAGCAGTAGCCTGCAGTGCTGCATTTAACCACTGCGCCATCTCGGCTCTCTTCTCTGTGACAACCCGTCAAGTACCAGAAGACAGCTATCATGTCACCCCTAATCCGTTTCTTTTGTTAGGTTAGAGTCTAGGCATACTTAGTTTTCTTAACCATTCATCATATGATTGGGTCTCCGGAACTCTTATCATCTTTGTTGCTCTTCTCTGTGCTCTTTCTTCCTCTTTCTTGAGTTAGTAAACCCATTGCAGCAACAGCAATAGCACTTAGACTTATATACCACTTCACGGTGCTTTACAGCACACCCTAAGCAGTTTACAGAGTCAGCATATTGCCCCCAACAATCTGGGACCTCATTTTACTGACCTCAGATTTACTGTATTTTGCATAGTATAAGACGCACCTTTCCCCCCTTAAAAGAGGCTGACATTTTGGGTGCATCTTATACTCCGAATGTAGCTTTTTCGAAGCTTTTCCCCCCAGCCCTAACAAGGTGCTAATGATCTTCCCAGTGTGCAGGATTTTTTCATTCCTACTCCCTCCGAAGAAGTTTTTTTCTAGCCCTAAGTCTTTCCATGCTTGTTTTCATTGCTATTCCCTCCAAAAAAGGTTTTTTCAGTCCTAACCAGGGGATAAAATAATGTGCTGAAGCTGACCAGACTAAGGACGCTAGCCAGATGAATACCTGGTAGGCAGAATTTTTCCCCTATTTTCCTCCCCAAAAACTAAGGTGCGTCTTATACTCCGGTGCGTCTTATACTCCGAAAAATACGGTATCTAATTCTTGGTATGGTTCTAGGGGGAGAGATGGAGTCCACTTGCAGCTGACCATAGGTACATATGAAATGGTTCAGATATATATCCATCCATTGCAAATAAAACTTATAACATAGAATAATAGGGTTGGAAGGGACCCCAGAGATCTTCTAATCCAACCCCTGCTCAAGCAGGAGACCCTATCTCATTTCAGACAAATGGTTGTCCACTCTCTTTTTAAAACTCAAAGGTGCTTTTTCAGGAGGCAACTGGACTTTCTTGTTTTTTCTTTTGAAGATGTTTCGCTTCTCATCCAAGAAGGTTCTTCAGCTCTGACAGGATAGTGGGGAATGGAAGCATTTATATTCCTTGCAGGCAGCTTATAAGAATATAAGAAGCTAAACGTCTTTAAAGAAAAAGCAAAGTCCAGTTGCCTCCTGAAAAAGCACCTTTGGGACAACCATGACCTGGATGACTGAGAATCTCTACAGGCTCTCTTTTTGAAAGCCTTCGTCTTGGGAGCTACCGTATTTTTCAGAGTATAAGACGCACAGGAGTATAAGACGCACAGGAGTATAAGACACACCTAGATTTTAGAGGAGGAAAACAAGGAAAAAAGTATTCTGAACCAAATGGTGCAGTAATATATTATTTAATAAAATACCAGTGTAGCAGAATACTTTTTACAATCATGTATACTTTTTACAATCATGTATACTTTTTACAACCATGTACACTTTTTACAACCATGTATACTTTTTACAAACTTCAAACTTGACAGCTTTAAGACTAGTGGACTCAACTCCCAGAATTCCTCCTCCAGTCATGCTAGCTCAGGAATGGGAGTTGAAGTCCACAAGTCTTAAACTTGCCAAGTTTGAAGACCCTTGCACCCCTAACCCCTAACTCAGGGGTCTTCAAACTTGACAGCTTTAAGACTAGTGGACTTCGATTTTCAGAATTCCTCCTCCAGTCATGCTAGATGGGGTAATTAGAAGGCAAAAACGCCCCAATTTTTGCAAAAAACGGCCCGTTTTTCACTCATTTTTTTTGCAAAAACAGGGCATGCAGAGGATCTGGGAAGCCTGCAGTGCACTCCTAGCGGGTGGGGGAAGGCAAAAACTCCCCAATTTTGGCAAAAACGGCCCATTTTTCGCTCATTTGTTTGCAAAAACAGGGCATGCAGAGGATCTGGGAAGCCTGCAGAGCACTCCTAGGGGGTGGGGGAAGGCAAACCCCCCCATTTTTGCAAAAAAACAGCCCGTTTTTTGCAAAAATTGGATGCGGGGGTGGGGCTTCGGGAGGCTAAAAATTGCTGTATTTGGTGTATAAGTCGCACCGACATTTCCACCCTCTTTTTGGGGGCAAAAAGGTGCGTCTTATACTCCGAAAAATACGGTAATCAGAATTCAGATGTGGCTCCTGCTTGATTGTGATATCTCCAGGAAATCCATTGACTGTAGGCTAAAAGAAAGACATGGCGACCCATTTCTGTACCACTGATGAAGAAACCATGAAATCACCAGGGATCACATTTGACTCAAAGGGGATTTTACTCTCTCTCTCTCTCTTACTCTTTAATGTTTATTTATTTTATTTATTTATTTTGTCAAGTAAGTATTGGTAATATACATAGATATAACATTGTTTATACTTTATATGCATAAGATGGGTACTGATAAGAGGGAACATTAGGACAGGGACGGTAGGCACGCTGGTGCACTTATGCACGCCCCTTACTGACCTCTTAGGAATCGGGTGAGGTCAACAGTGGACAGTCTAAGGGTAAAGTCTTGGGGGTTTGGTGACCAAATCACAGAGTCAGGTAGTGAGTTCCAGGCATTAACCACTCTCTTGATAAAGATGTTTAAAGATGTAAAGATGTGTTACAGAACATTTATAAATGACTGGGTCCTCTCCCTTTCTCATTGTTGTTGACTTGTTAAGATTCACCACTTGCTTTAGCTACACAAAGAGCATTGCCACATAGGCAGAAGAATCCTGCAGAAGATAAACAGTGTTGTTTTTCTCACTTCTGCAAATGGAATCGGAGCTTCTAGTAAACACTTCCTAGAAAGTTTCTACAGTAATGTGACACCGGCGGGCTTTGAGCTCCTGCTGGTTGAAAGCGATTAATATTTATTCTCTGGCACTGCAATCTGCTGTTTATGCCAGAGCTGGATTGTTGCCCTCTCACACACCACCCACTCCTCAGCCAATGAGATGGCAGTGAGAGACATTCACACAAATACGTTGTGTGCTGAAAGACTCTTCCTGGGGATGGGTGTGAAACAAAAGACGTTCTGACGGAAGGCACAACACTCGGTTCCTGCCTAAAATACTTTTACTCTGATAATGTTGACATACTGGGGAAGCTCACTATAATTAAATAAGTTAGAGCCTTGCCTATTTAAAAATTCAGATGACAGGTAACACAAACTGGAATTAAATGATGATGGACCTTAAGCAGTGGATTTGGCCGCTAACTAATTGTAATCCCCTTCTTTGAGCCAGGGTGAATTGGGGGTTTGCCTTTTTTAACACCTCCTGGCTTTTTTGTCATTGCCCTGAGGCTAAGATGTTTGCTGAATCATACAGAATAACAGACTTAGAAGGGACCTTGGCGGTCTTCTATCCAACCCCCTGCTCAAATGGGAGACCCTACACCAGTGATGGCGAACCTTTTTTGGCTCGGGTAGCAAAAGGGTGCATGCGCGCGCAATAGCAATAGCATTTAGACTTATATACCGCTTCATAGTGCTTTACAGCCCTCTCTAAGCGGCTTACAGAGTTCAGCATATTGCCCCCAACAATCTGGGTCCTCATTTTACCGACCTCAGAAGGATGGAAGGCTGAGTCAGCCTTGAGCCGGTGAGATTTGAACAGCTGAACTGCTGAACTAGCAGTCAGCTGAAGTAGCCTGCAGTGCTACACTTTAACCACTGCACCACCTCGGCTCTCAATAGCATGCACACGGGTGCCCACACCCATAATGCAATGCCCTCCCCCCACGCATGTGCACAATCCCCGCCCTGCCCCCCCCCCACGCATGCGCACAGGCCTCACTGAAGCTGTGGAGCTGCCCTACTACTTACCTTCAGATAGTTGCAACCAGGCCTCCCACACCTCGGCCCATTTCTTCTGCAGCCTGCAAGGCTTTCCTGAAGGCCTCTGTAGCCTATAACAGAGCTCCGGATGATCTGGAGCTTTGTTATCAGCTGCAGAGGCCTTTCCTAAAGGCGTTTCCTGAAGGCCTCTCTAGCCGATAACAGAGCTCCGGATTGATCAGGAGCTCTGTTATCGGCTGCAGAGGCCTTCAGGAAAGCCTTGCCGGCTGCAGAAGAAATGGGCCAAGGTGTGGAAAGCCAGGCTACAACTGTCCAAAGCCGAAGAAGTTCCTGAAGACCTCTGACAGCTAAAAAGAGGCTGGAACTTTTGTGAAGTGAACTTTCAGTTGGGCTGTTTTTCGCAGTCCCCAGGCTTCAGGAGGCTTTCCTGAAGCCTGGGGAGAGCGAAAACAGCCGAAAAGAAGGCCGAAAATCAGCTGGCCAGCCCGCGCATACGTGCTGGAGCTGACATAGGGCAACGCCTTGCATGCCCTCAGATATGGCTCTGCGTGTCATCTGTGGCACGCATGCCATAGGTTTGCCATCGCTGCCCTACACCATTCCAGACACATTGCTGTCCAATGTCTTCTTAAAGAAACCATAGCATTTAATCAGTGATGGAGCACCCACAATTCCTAGACTACAGGCATGCCATTTCACTGATTAATTGTTCTGTCAGGAAATTTCTCCTTAGTTCTAGGTTGGATCTCTCTTTGTTAAGCTTTCCTCCATTACTTCTTGTCTTGCCCTCAGCGCTTTGGAGAGTAGATGGACCCTCTGTTCTCTGTGGCAGCCCCTCAAATATTGGAAGACTCTTTGTTAGAGTAGACTAAAGTGACCAGATGTCCCGCTTTTGGCGGGACAGACACGCTTTTCAAGCGTGTGTCCCGCGTCCCGCATTCTTTCCAAAAAGTCACGCTTTTTTGGAAAGAATGCCCGACGAAACAGCGGGACATCTGGTCACCTTAGAGCAGTGCTCCCCAACCGGTGTGCCGCGGCACACTGGTGTGCCGTGAGGCCATGCCAAGTGTGCCGCGGCAAAAGGGGCAGGGCGGGGCAGGGCAGGGCGCGCGTCCTACCTGGGACTTTTCCTGGTAGCTCCAGTCGCGTTCCTTGCTAATAGCGTCCAGAGCAGAGCAGCCCCTTCCAAAAGATCACGAGACGTTATCTTTTGGAAGGGGCTGCTCTGCTCTGGGCGCTATTAGCAAGGAACGTGACTGGAGCTACCGGGAAAAGTCCCAGGTAGGACGCGCGTCTCGCACTGGGGGTTGGGTGGGTGGGGCAGGACTGGCGGGCGGGATGGGGCGTGCATCCTACCTGGGACTTTTCCCAGTAGCTCCAGTCACGTTCCTTACTAATAGCGTCCAGAGCAGAGCAGCCCCTTCCAAAAGATCGCCAGAATGATGGGATTTGCAAATGCCAGAGATCACCATGGCAACCACGAACGGTTGGGGGCGACGCACCCCTTCGAAAGGGCCGGCCCGGGCATCATCTCCGAAGCCTCCCTCCTTCCCACCCCCCACCCCCAACTACCTGAGCGATGGAGGCGCGGCGGCCGGTTTGGGGCTCGGGGCGGACCCCGGAGGCCCCACCACCCCCGCCGGATCGCACAGAGCAGACATGCAGGCACCGGCCGAGACGCCTAGAAACGGGTAAAAACCCCTTTCCACCACCCCCCGCACTTGTTTTCCTCTTTTGCACCTGCGCACGCTGGGCCCGAGCATGGGGGAAGAATTAAAACAGCGCACCGAGAGCGTCACCTGACGGTTGTAAGGATCTTGCCAGCCAGCCAGCCCAAGCCATTGCCGGCTCCCGAAGGGGAGGCGGGAGGCGAGGAAAGGCCTCCCGCCTCCCCCCCCACCCACCTGGACGCCGACATTTGCATTCTTTTGCCCTCTGCGCATGCGCAGAGGGCAAAACTCAAATGGCGGCTCCCCTAGAAACCCACCCTCCGTCAATGGTGTCCCGCTTGAAAAAAAAAATCTGGTCACTTTAGAGTAGACATTCCCAGTTCCAGCAACTGGAACATTGAACTGAGAGATTGGAATGTTTGCAGAAAATGTACACAACCAAGACAGGAAGATAGATTTGGAAAAGCTACGTGCAAAGAGGGCCAAAATGCTATGATTTTAGAGACATCCCAGATCCTCAAAGTTTGACAGAATGGACTGCAGACAGACGCTGAAGAAAGCTTTGTTCATTTCTTTAAAATGTCAAGGCTCTGCCCCGTATTATTTCTAGTCTCCCATATGTTTATCAAAACGAGCTGCAGAAAATCAGAACTGTACGACTGAAAGCTGTCAGGAAATTGCCGTGCCCGCCCCCAGCAGTTTCCGTTGTATTTTAAGACACTGCTAAAAGGAAGACTAGCTTGTGATATATTCACACAAAGCTTTTATCTTCTTTTAGGTAGGGGACTCTAATTCTGCCCCAGAGTAGATGGAGAAAATCTGGAGCGAACAGATTCATGAAGGAAAAGGCAGGAAAAGATCTAATCATTAAACCGGAAATGCAGCCTACCCCATTGTGCACTCAATAATTATAAGATACCCCAAGGAAGTCTCAAAAATAGACAGTTTTTCAGTCTGAAGATTTTAAAAGCCAGCTCTAATAAGGAAACTTGAGAATATCTTGGGCAGTGGGAATTGCATCTTTGCTTCCCAGACTGCACAGTCAACAGTAACTTTAAGGAAGTTAATTAACGTTCCAAAAACATTGGAATCATGTCAGATTTTATTTTTTTGCAGTACAGAAAAACGTTGAGTGCCTTCCCTGTTAACATTCCTGGTAGCTCTTATTTGGGTTAAGACTTGCTCTCAAAGTTCTGCAAAATTAAAGTAGGTCTCTTGGGATTTTTCCAGCCAGATTGTGCAACCTTGCCTCTTCATGCCAAGAGCTGTCACATTCCTTGCCTTTCCTCTGTTGTCCTCCTGCCACTGTAAACCGTCTTTCCAGTTTAGCAGACTGCCCTTGTTAAATTCAGAGAGATCTTTACTAGAATCTTTATTATTAAGGGAGGCATTCAAATGTTAATGGATAACTCTAAAAGTGCTGAGACCTGTCATATTAAAACAGATGTTTTGCTGGCCTAGTGTGGCTTTGGGCTGCAGAAAGTTTATGGGGGCTTCCTACCCAGTTTGTTTTCAGGCTCAGAGCAAAAAGTTCTTGCTTTTCTCCAGCATCATGACTGATTTTCTTTTCTTGCTTCTTCTTGTTAGGACTCTGTCCAATCAGTTGGGTTGGCAATATATAAACCAACAATGTATGTCTGTAGGTTTAACTGTGTTGATGTATGTAGCTTTAACTGTATGCTATTTCTGATTGGTTGATTGTGTTGCAGGTTACCATAAGAGGGAGCTAGAGAGCATAGCTTTCTCTCTCTCACACACATGTTTTTCTTTGACATTCTGTTCTCTGTTGTATCTAAGCTGTGTTTATACCTTGATATCTTTGTTTACTGTGCATGACAAAGACAACTGGTAAGAAGGCTTTGTAATTGGATATTATTTGAACTGTTATTCTGACTATTATGTGTATGACCTGGATTGTTTATTGGATTGTGCTACTGTATTTTTCAGAGTATAAGACGCACCTTTTTACCCCCAAAAAGAGGGTGAAAACTTGGGTGCATCTTATACACCGAATGCAGCTCCACCCACCCAGGCACCCCCACCCTTTGGCCTCTGTCTTCCAGCAATTTACCTGCTTGCAGGAAAGAGGGAAGAGCCTATAAAGCCAAGCAAGTCAGTAGGAGTTTCCCGATCGACAGCTGATTAGGTTTGCCACATGGGAAAATGAAAGTGAAACTAACTACAAAGGCAAATAGCTGGGAGAGACAGGCAGATTTTTATTTTTTGCTGAACTGGATGGAAGGGGGTAAGTGAATAACTATAAATGTCTGTAGAATGTTCAAATTATTAGACTTATTTTTTAAAGACTGCTTTATTATTGTTCTAGAGCCAGGGGCAATTTTAAGACTTGTGGACTTCAACTCCCAGAATTCCACAGCCAGCTTCGTTAGCTTTGCTGGCTGTGGAATTCTGGGAGTTGAAGTCCACAAGTCTTAAAGTTGCCAAGGTTGGAGATCCCTGTAAATCTAGACAACTTAACAAAATAAGGAAGCTTTTTAAAATAAATGCTTGCTCTGAAGAGGTCCACTGCTATTGTATCTTCTTTTAAATAGAGAATAATGTATACTTCCAGAAATTCTAATTAATTTTAACAGCTCTGTACAAGTATAGTATGAAATGTAACAGTGTCCTGTTTAGTATTAGAGTTTAGTTACCTTGGAGTAGATCTATTTAAATAATTGGGAGGAGTTAGTGTGACTACATTTAAGAAAACTTTCTGGCATAATGTACATTTGCTATTTCTTTGCTATTTCTATGGGTCAGGCACACATGCACAGAAATACACAGCAAACAGTGTATATTATCTGTGCTGTTTGCTGTTTGCTGTTTGGCAAATTGTTTGGAGGCAGAGGCCTTTTCCCCTTGTTTTCCTCCCCCAAAATTAAGGTGCGTCTTATACTTCGGTGCGTCTTATACTCCAAAAAATACGGTATTCCTTAAAGTAAACTTTAACTCAAGTTAGTGTATCTGTGTGTGGCTGAATAATTATTCATAACTACTCTCATAAACGTTTCCATGTGCATATCGTTGTTATTCAAGGGTTGCTTTGCACATACCTTAACACTTCTTCTCTTCTTAGGTTTGTCAGTTCGTGATTTCAGTGAACGGGCTCAACGTTCTCCATGCAGATTACAGGACTGTGAGCAACCTCATCTTAACTGGTCCTCGGACCATCGTGATGGAAGTGATGGAAGAAATTGAGCCCTGAGGCGGATGCTTGACCTGCTGCTCCACTGTTGTGGATTCAGTCCCTGTGCCAACACAAGCAACATTACATAAGGGGATAAAAACATACTTTTTCTCAGAGATCAATTTTGCCTTCTAAGTACTTTCCTCTCCTCTTTAATAATAGGGTTTTTCAATGGATGTAGTTTAAGACCATGGGTACGTGTTGGCAAATCTAAACTAGAGAAGCACAAATCAGCTTGTCCTACACAAAGGAACTGTTGCATATCCAAGTCACGGCAAGCTTAGATGGTCAATCTTACAGATGGGCAAGATCCGATGCAGCTGTGAATTCTCTTATTAGGAGTCATGTTTGTGCCAATCTCTTCAACGTTGTCTTGTTTTCCTCTTAATTCATGTTTTCATTTGTGATTGTATAGAACGAGCCCAGTTCTTCCAGTTCTCTCCAGGCATATTATGACCAGAACTTCTAGAATTCCTAGCCAGCAGAAACAACAACTGAATTGGCTAAGAATTCAAGAAGTCTGTGTCCAATCTGTTTGGAGCATGTCCAGATACTAGCTTTGATTTTAGGGATCTGGTAACAATTTCAGTTCAAAGGTACAGCTAGACATAAACTAAGGATTGTTACAAATTTGGTACCAAGGAAGACCCCGTTCTACTTCTTGGACAAGTTATGGAACAGGAAGCAAGTGGACATTTTAAACATGCCAGCGTTGCATAATTATGTCTGTTCTGTAACTTGGCTAATCTTGAAAAGCTAAACCAGTCAGATCTGGTTAGTTCTTTGACAGGAGATCACTAACAAATCCTGGGTCTAAGTTTTAGACTGGGAAGTTGAGAAACTGTCTCAAAAGAAAATGATGGTAAATTACTTTAATATTGTTGCCAACAACATGATATGGTTTTATCCATGTAAATATATCAGGCTCGAGCTCAATTCAAGGGAATCTTTATCTTTTTTTATCTATGAAGATGGAGAAGACACTTTATCAGTTACAACCCTGCCATCACCTTGATGAAAATCTCACTTAAGAATACAGAAGAGCGGACAGAATTCTCTCCCTACTACACACCACATTGTCCAGTCTTGTTCATACAGAATAACAGAATTGGAAGGTACCTTGAAGGTCTTCTAGTCCAACCCCCTATTCAAGCTGGAGACTATACCATTTCAGACAAGTGGTTGTCCAATTTCTTCTTAAAACCTCAGGCAAAGACAAGCCATTTCACTGATTAATTGTTCTATCAGGAAATTCCTCCTTATTTCTAAGTTGGCTCTGTCCTTGATTAGTTTCCATCCATTGCTTCTAGTTTAGTATGAGCCCAGGTGGTGCAGTGGTTATAATACAATATTGCAGGCTAACTCACTGCTCACTGCCAGGAGTTCGATACTGACTGGCTCAAGGTTGACTCAGCCTTCCATTCTTCCGAGGTTGGTAAAATGAGGACCCAGATCATTGCGAGCAATATCCTGGCTCTGTAAACCGCTTAGAGAGGGCTGTAAAGCATTGTGAAGCGGTATAGAAGTCTAAGTTCTATTGCTATTGCTATATGCTACATATTTCTGGTATTATAGTGTAAGCCATCATCTTGCACTATAATTTGGCTAACAAGCACTTTGTTACAATTTAGATCCTTTTTTTTATAAATAAGGTGGGTAAATATAGACGCCGCAATTTTAAGACATCCAAGATTCCAAGATACTGTTTTGAATACATCTATGATATTGCAAAAAGCAAACCAATCTGCTCTTGTTTGTCAGTTGCAGAAGCCTAAGCAAATAAAGTGGAATCTTATAAGCCATGCAGATAAATGTACATTAATCACGGTTGCTTAGCATTCTTTAATCTTTCTGTTAATTATTCCCCTGTTAGACCCCACTGATATTCTTTTGGGTCCTGATCAACTTGCCATGAAAAGCTGTGATTCACACATTTCATCTGTCCCTAATAAGCTCCCCAGTGGCCAACTTAGACCTGAAATTAATTGTGTGAATGCACTTATCAAACAAAATTTGTCTTATACATAATGGTCACAGGGAAAGGTTGATATTGGGAACATGGCAAGCAGAAAGAAAGAATTTAACTCTTCTCACTAAATACTTTTTGAGCTTCTATAGTTCAGAACAGCGGGCCCCAACCTTTGCGACTTGGCTGCCCAGTGGGGGGAGGACAGAGGGACTGGCGCAAGTGGTGGGTTGGCAGCAGGGGTGAGTTCTGGCTTACCTCGCTGCCGGTTCGCTTCCTCATGCGCCGTGTGGGTGTGTGCCCGCGCGCATGAGCAGTGCTAAAAACTTAGCTTCTGCACATGCACAGAAGCAAAAAACAGCTTCTGCGCATGTGCAGAGTAAGATTGCGCCACCTATGACACTGCTGAGAGAGCTGGTTCAGGGGCGCGTCCAGCCGGCCACCGCTGCCGGTTCAGCGAGCGGGTGTGTGTGTGGAATTCCCACTACTGGTTCTATAGAACCAGTCTGAACCCGCAGGAACCCACCTCTGGCTGGCAGCTCAATTTATGTGAGTGGCGGCCCGGTTTTGAATAGGCCATGGCCTGGTAGTGGGCCCTGGTTTAGAAGAAATTTCCATTGATACCTGTGGGAACTTTCCTGATAATGGACATATTTATTGGGCACTGTGAGGAAGAGCAAAAGGTCTCTCAGCTCTAATTTAGCTGCAGTGAATGTAGGCTCTCTTACGGTATTTATTGGGTGAAAAAGACTTAGGGCAGAAAGGTGAAGGACATCTGGCCTTCATATTTCAACTGAGTCACACAGGAGTTGTGTTCACGCAACACTGTCAGGTCTGGTAAAGATTTGGATCATTCACAGAAATCATTAAGTAGTACAGGTAACTCTCAACTAGCCATCACAACTGAGACTGGAAATCTAGTCATAAATTGAGGCACCCATGTGACCAGACCTGTTTTGGTTTTTTTGGACAATGTGTGGAGTGGTTGTTAAGCGAAGAGTCATTAAGTGAATCCATTTTTCTGAAGGGGCTTTTTTGTCAGAAACTGGCAAAAATGGCAAAAGACAATCAAACCAATTGCAAATTGTGGTTACTTAAAATGTAGACGCATGACTGCAGGGATGGGGTGGGGAGTATGACATTTTACAATAGCCGAAAGTGCTTTATAGACTATAAAGCAGTGATGGCAAACCTATGGCACGCGTGCCACAGGTGGCACGCGGAGCCATATCTGCTGGCACGCGAGCCTAGCTCAGCCCCAGCACGCATGTGCGCGCCGGTCAGCTGATTTTTGGCTCGGACAGATGCTCTGGGAGGGCATTTTCAGCTTCCGGAGAGCCTCCGGGGGACAGGGAGGGCATTGCCCTCCCTAGGCTCCAGGGAAGCCTCTGGAGCCTGGGGAGGATGAAAAATGGGCCTACTGGGCCCACCATAAGTTGGGAAATGCGCCATTTCCGGCCTCCATAAGGTCTCCGGGGGGCGGGGGAGGCCGTTTTCGCCCTCCCCAGGCATTGAATTACAGGTGTGGGCACTCGCGCATGTGCGATAGCATGCGCACATGCACTTTCGGCACCCGAGGAAAAAAAGGTTCGCCATCACTGCTATAAAGCATCCATTCCAAGACTGTAAAAACTCAGAACAGTCCTAAATTGACCAGTTGTTAGTTGAGGACTACCTATATTAACCTTAATTAATTACCTATGGCTTTGTGAGCTGTGTGAATCCAGCCTTTTTAGTTGCTTTATGATTTGGTTTAATATGCGCATCCAGAAAAATGGTTAATTCTGAACTCAGGTGACTTCTAATAACCTTAATCTTTCATTAAGTCATTAATGGTCATTAAAGTCAATAGAAGATGTTCAATCACTTGTGGTACAGTCCTTCCACAAAATTGTACCATCTCCACTGTGATATAATTTGCAGCGTTAAGCACTGAAATGTCCCCTGTCTGTGCAAGGCTGTAGCATCCATGCCAGCTAACTTTCCATATGAAAGTTGGCTTCCTAGTGATCCAACCATAACAAATGCTCTTGCCCCACCAAGTTTAAACACTTTCTCAAGAAACGAGGCTATAAGGTGCCTCTTTGCCAACTCCAATCATTCTTGATTTTCAGTACAACTGCTTAACCAGGCCACACAAAGTCTTAGTGAGTATTTTTGGGTGGCAAGATCCCACACTGAATCTTGATTTACACCCCGTTTTAATTGAAGTTGTGTCTCTGTCAAGGGAGTCCTTTAGCATTCTGCCTTGATGCCAACATCAGTGGAAGCCTTTGTGGAGAAAAAACGGAATTTGAAGTGGTCGTCTTCGGTGACAGACGAAGACAGTCATGAACTCAAAAGGACTTTTGTGCAGTTTGGGTAAAAAGAATGGATTTGCCGAAGCTTTAGTTGGCAGCATTTTGGAAGCACTTAACATAGAGAACGCTGCAAGCATAATTGCCTTCAAACGTGTCTCTTGACATTGTGGGATAGACGGTTGCTTTTAAAGGAGCACAACGTTCGCTTTTTGAACTCTTCCATCCTTTCTTGTCAGAAATGGTTGTGAAAAAGGTCAAACGAAAGTCTGAAGTCTGGTGGAGAACTGATATTGTAAAATGAAGTAGAGTCGGGTTCTTTTCCCCCGACCCAATTTTCAACTCAAATTTTTCAATATTTGAGTTGAAAAAGAAATGATTTGATCTAATTTTCATATGCCTCCATTGCCTTCGCTGCAGATCTGTCTGATCAGCTGCACCAGCAGTAGGTTGCTCCCGGTTCGGCCTGGTTTGGTGAACCAATAGCAGCGGCGACAGGAGGCTCCGCCCACTCACCCGGGACGCTTTTGCGCATGCGCAGAAGCATCGTGCACACGCGTGAACCGATATCGACAGGTTTTAGAACCCACTACTGCGCTGCACCTGTTAGACAGAAGACAGATGTTTTCTTAAATCCCTTTTAGCTCGGATAAATCTGTTGTCTTTTTTTTAAAGCTGGTGTTTAAATTCATGAGCTATGTAGCTGTTAGTTTGAACAATTAAAACCTGAGGTTTTAAACTTTGTTTCTGGCAAGAAGAAAGGAGGAATCCATTTAGTTTGCATTTGAGTATGAACTTTCCTAAGTGTTTAGTTGAAAATTAGGAAAGAACTGAAACTTGGCTAACATTCTGAAAGGGCACCTTTCCAATGCTTGCAATGCAATGCAACAATTTTTAAAAAAATGATTATTAAGGGAAGTCTCTACAAAGTGCTTATAAAAGAGTAAAGCTCATAGATACATTGAGTGAGGGAAAGTTACTTGCAGAAAGTGCCAACATTAGCAAAATTGCAAATCAAAATAACACGGGTTTGAAGAAATGTGCACGTAAATGCACCCATATCTTGCTATTAGCTTTTTGAAAATACAGGAAGTCCTTGACTTACGACCACAATTGAGCATAAAATTTCCATCGCTAAACAAGACAGTGATTAAGTGAGTTTTGTCCCGTTTGCTGACCGTTCTTGCCACAGTTCTTAAGGGAAATCATTGCAGTTATTAAGCTAATTAAATAACATGGTTATTAAGTGAATCTGGCTCCCCCATTGACTTGGCTTGTTAGAAGGTCACGAAAGGTGATCACGTGACCCAGGAACATGCAACCATCATAAATACATGCCAGTTGCTAAGTATCCAAATTTTGATCACATGACCATGGGGCTACTGCAACTGTCGTAAGTGTGAAAAACTATTATAAGCCACTTTTTTCGGTGTGGTTATAATGTTGAACGGTAACTAAATGAATAGTTGTAAGTCAAGGACTACCTGTATCAACAAACTGAACTTGACGGAAGGCACTGGAAGGAAACTCGAAATTATCAGACTTATGAGTCTATGTTTTCAAAATGAATCTTGAGGAGAATGGAGGGGAGGACAATTTGATAATGGTCAGCAAATTTTTAAAACCAATACATAACATTTGAGTAAGTTGCAGGAGAAATGTGGTTAGTTTTGAATGTGAACAGATATTTGCATTTGTTCAATTACATCTCAGTTCAACTTTGACCAATGTGCCATGAATTTTATTTGAATGTATATCTATTTATATACTTTCCACAAAAGTGCGTAAGCTGTGCAAAACAAGTATTCTGGACTGGTACTGGTACTATATATAAACTGATCACATTTTTAAAATAAAACTTTTTTAAAAAATTGCGAAGGGTTTGAAGACTCATGCAGATGGACATTCATGTACAACAGGACATTCTCAACTTTTATGAACAATCAGATTTATTGTGTGATCAAGGTATGCACCTACAGTGTATCGGGGGTGAAATGCTGCCGGCTCTATCCGGCTCGTGCGGGCCGGTAGTGGTGATGGCGTGAGGTTGGCGAGCTGGTAGCAGTGGCAACAGGAGGTCTGGACCAGTGGTGGGTTGTAAATAATTTTGCTACTGGTTTGCTTGCGTGCATGCACAACACTTCTGCGCATGCGCAGAAGCATCCCGGGTGGGTGGGTGGAGCCTCCCGCCACCAGCGCTACCGGTTCTAAGAACCGTTCTGAACCGGGAGCAACCCACCGCTGGCCTGGACATCGGTCATGTCCCGGTATTAACTCCTTGTGCATGCGCAAAGCCTTCTGCACATGCATCATGATGACAGCGCGCGCACTTCCGAGCCGGTAGGGAAGCTGGCTGCATTTCATCCCTGGATTATATCCCCACATATCAGGAATACTAAGTTATCTCAGTTATACACAGTTACATGGTGAAGTCACCAGCATTTGTAAGAATATGAACGACCAACATTTGATGCTAAAAATCAACCCTAACAGTACTTCTATTGACTAGCAGCTAAAAAAAGGTGGAAACTTTTTCTTTACCATTAAAGTTGGTAACAACCTGTCTCACGTTTGATTGTATAAGTAGCACAGGTGTTTCTTGACTTATAACTATTCATTAGGTGACCATTCAAGGTTACAATATCACTGGGAAAAATCATTTATGACTGATCCTTACATCCTACCATTGTTGCCACATCCTCACCATCAGAATTCATTTCTTCTGTTGCATTATGAAACAACTATTCAGCTTCATTACAAGTAGTCCTTGACTTGCAACAGTTCATTTAGTGCCCGTTCGAAGTTACAACGCCATTGAAAAAAGTGACTTACGAACCATTTTTCACACTTACAACCATTGCAGCATCCCCATGGTCATGCTTGGCAATGGACTCATATTTATGACGGTTGCAATGTCTCAGGGTCATGTGATCCCCTTTTGTGACCTTCTGACAAGGAAAGACAATGGGGAAGCCAGATTCACTTAACAGCCATGTTAACTAACTTAACAACTGCAATGATTCACTTAACAACTGTGGCAAGAAAGGTCGTAAAATGAGGTAAAATTTATTTAACAAATGTCTTGCTTAGCAACAAAAATGTTGGGCTCCTATCGTGATGATAAGTCGTTGACTACCCATATTATAATAATAGTTGCATAGTGACAGAAACAACTGCAGGACATAGTGTTTTGCTATGTGTAAATATAGAGCTTCAACTATCCATGACTTATGTCACATCGATGCGCCAAGCACCAAACTCAGGGAACATATAGTAGGATAAGTGCTTCAACACATTTTCCTCATGTGGTTTTTCCCTCAGATCCACTTTTTCTCTTGACTGATCTTTGGGGAACTTGTGGTTTCTATGTTCCGCCAAGTGTAACATATTTCAAAACTGCGGTTGTGTGGGATTTGACTTGCAAAATATTATTGAAGGAAGCTAGGCAAATCCAGCTGCAGGGTTTTTAAATTGGTGTTGTGAAACCGACTACGATTCTGAAATTGATTAGATAGGATTTCCTGAAAAATGGAAAAAGTCCTCCAAGAACCAGAGAGTCTTAGTGTTTGAGGTGGCATAAACCAACCATCCAAACAAACGACAATGATGTGTGCATGGTGAAACAAAGCCAGGACATTTATGTGATTATGAGGGAATAAATATTAACAAATTTGGGCGTCCAGTTCTGGACTGCAAAAATGACCGCCACAAGATGGCAGCAGATGGTACAGAATATTCTTGCTCTTTGTTGCTCTCTAGTGGTCATCTGAGGTTTTGCAGCCCATAGTGGTGGTCTCTCATCAGTGTGACCAAAAAGATAATGCTGTAGCTTTTAGATTTGCCCCTTGACACAAGTAAATAGAGCTTTTTGATGAAACGGGAGCTTTCTAAAATGTTCCTGTCAAACAGTTAAGCCCCCTTTGGGATTCAGGATCTGGGCAAAATACACATTTTAGCACAGAGCTTCCATGCGCTCATGTATTACATGTTTGCAAACGATTGTTTGCTCGTCTTACACACCCTCTGATCAACAATGGGATGTTTGTTTAGTTTGATTTTTTTAAAAAAATAGCCCTCCCGGATGAACCCGAAAGTCCACAGAACTATTGCAGTGAGACAATTCCTTCGTCATCGTCTTCCTTAGCTTGCCATTTTATTAGATGATAAAGAGAAAACAGATACTCTCATTAAGACTCCAGAATGTGGGCTTGGAGCCAAAACTGGCAGGCTTGCGTGGGTGGGGGAAAATGATCTTCTACTCTGGTTAACCACTCTTGTTTCCACTCTGCAGACTTTCAACAAAACAAATAAGCAGGCCACAAGTTGTGGGGGGAAATGGCTTGCTTTATCCATTCCATGCACCTAGCCCTCAACATTTCATACCTTCAGATAAGAGGAACCCAGTTACACGTAGTCCTCACAACTGGGACCGGAATTTCCATTGCAAAGGAAGTGCGGTTGAGTCACACCCAATGCTATGACCTTTCCCCCCCCATGGTCATTAAGTGAATCTCTGCACTTGTTAACTGTAGTCATTAACTGAACCCAGCTTTCCCCATTGATCTTGCTGGTTGGAAGCTGGGTGGGAAGATTGCAAATGGTGATCACGTGATCACGTAGATCCTGCAGCTGCTGTATATAGCACTTATAGCAATAGCACTTTTCTTATATACCGCTTCCTAGTGCTTTACAGCCCTCTCTAAGCGGTTTACAGAGTTCAGCATATTGCCCCCAACAATCTGGGTCCTCATTTTACCCACCTCGGAAGGATGGAAGGCTGAGTCAACCTTGAGCCTAGTGAGATTTGAACAGCTGAACTGTTGAACTAGCAGTCAGCCTGCAATGGCTGCATTTAACCACTGCACCACTTCAGCTCTCAGGGGTATACACACCCCTTTTGCCACGTGCCTCAATGTTGAGCTTCTGACCATAGGATGGTTGTGTAGAAAGTTAGCACCCACCCCTCATAGCAGAATGAAATATTTTAGGAAATATTAAAAAGACAGAATATTATAGTTTCCCTAAAGGAGAAACAGGTTTCTAAAGTCAGAAACTCAGAGCCACAGTTCCCTGTCCCCAAGCAGATACTAAGCTGAGGCCAGCTTTTAGAAAGGCAGATTTGGTAATCCACTCAAGACAGGATATTTTGAACAAAGGTAGAATGGTAGGATTAGCCCTCACTCAAGATCCAAACCAGTATGAAGCAATTAAGACACAATAGGAATTGTCCACAGAACACAAGCCTCTTCATTACATCATCACCCTCCAAGTTTCAACCAAACCTAACTCAGACAACCTCAGCTATGACCCCTAACCCCTGCATAGGCCAATGGGAGTCTGACAGCAACTAATAGAATACATGGTCTTGCCACAGGAACAGGAAGCTCAAGTTCAAAGCCCAGCGAGGGTATACAGTAAATAACCCTCACTCTCCACTCCATGTGATCAGCTGCCCAGGACTTCAAAACCCATGTAGTCTAAAGTGACCAGATTTTTTTTTTAAGCGGGATGGGGGCGGGCCCGCCTGGGCGCTGCCATTTGAATTTTGCCCTCTGCGCATGCGCACAACGCAGAGGGCAAAACAACGCAAATGTCGGCGTCCGGGGGGGGAGGCAGGAGGCCTTTCCTCGCCTCCCGCCTCCCCTTTGGGAGCCGGCAGTGGCTTGGGCTGGCAAGCGACAGGCGGGAGGTGGGGAAAGGAGGCAGCCGGCAGCTTACCTGCGTGGCGGCGCTCGGGGGCTAGGTCTCTGTCGCGAGCTTCAGGCATCCAAGTGCCGCGGTCTCCTGGTCGCCCGCCGGCCCCAGGGCAACGGCGGCAGCGAGGCGACTGGGGAAAGGAAGGGGAGGGGGACGAGGAAGGGCTGTTTGCACCGCCGGAGGGGCCGCTTGAGTCCGCAGCGGCGCCTCAACCCCCTTTTTCCGCCCGCCCGGCTCCTCGTCCCTCACCCCTCCACCCGCATCCCAACAGCAGCGGCGCCTCTGAGGGCGGGGCTAGGGATGGGGCGGGGGAAGGAGAGGAGGAGCAGCCCCCCTTCCCCCTCCCCCCAGCTGGCACCTCCATCAGGGAAACCTTCCCTGATGCTGTCCCTGACCAGGCTGAGCCCAAGGGAGGAGTCAAAGGCGTCATAAGTCATGAGTCCCTTCATGTTCACAAGAGATCTAAGACCAGCTGACAGGCCTGCCGGAGCCAGATCGTCCCCTTAGAGAAGAAAGACCCTCAACTCCATTTGATTTGAAGTGATAGGTTATTTTACTAAAGGGTGCTAGTTGCAGTAAAGTCAGGCTAGTACTAAATTTCCCATATGGAAAGCATATGGGCTTATCCCCTCAATCTGATCCTCCCCCTTTGAACAGTCAATTTCTAACCAATGGGTGAATATTTAGGTGTTTGGGGAATGTGAGGTGTTTGGAGCAATCGGTATTCCACTCTCAAGCATCCCCAGCTCCTCGGTATCCTTGAAGACTGGCACAAACTGGTTCAAAGCATCCCTGGTCTTTCTCAGCTGTCATTCCCCCCCTCTCAGTTTCCCAGCACTCTGCTAATATATGTTTATTGCCGTTTGTTCCCCCTCCCACCAGCTATTGATGGCAGGATGCCGATGAGGCTTGGAGACAAAGCTGGAAGAACTGACCCTAGCCCACCTTAATTCCTTTCTTATCTCCCGCTCATTTCCCTTGACTGTTAGTTGGTC
The DNA here is from genome assembly GCA_023053685.1 of Diadophis punctatus similis. Taxonomy (NCBI): domain Eukaryota; kingdom Metazoa; phylum Chordata; class Lepidosauria; order Squamata; family Dipsadidae; genus Diadophis; species Diadophis punctatus. The sequence goes on from JALIGW010000003.1 coordinate 190,981,613, forward strand.
AGATTCTTGCAGAGAGCTTAAGCTTGCAATAACTCTTTATACTCATTGAAACTGCCCGAATCTCCTGATTTCCCTGGACAGAACGGTCTCTAAACAACATGATTGTAACCATACACACCATCACAACCTTTCTTCTCCCATTATGCATTGCTGTAAGCTCCTGCCTTCCCAAGGCACGCGGCATTCTCATGTTTGGTTACCTAACACAAAAGATTAAATGCGTTGCCTCTGCTGTTCTAGTTTCGGAAACCAGGCAATTTCACTTCCAACCTTCCTCCACCACACCTGAAGGCTACAGCAAGGCAAGCCAAGGAGGCAGAGGTGGGGGTGGTAAGCGTCAATATGCTAGGAACCTCCCTCTGCCTTGCAATATTTCACTGGTGTGAAAGGTGATTTTTGTTTGCAGTCATTTATCCAACTCTGGCATGCTAGTAAGTGAAATGTCTTAGCCTGAGGGGTGTGCCTGGAGTTTGTGTGGGTGTGTTTTAAAGATTAAATACAGTGTTCACCCTCATAAAATATGTGTTTTCATCAAAAGAGGAAGGAAATTTGGTAGCACCTTCAAGGCTAAATCAACTTTATTAGGGCATAAGCTCACTGCATACTGGCATATGTATGTAATACAGGTAGTCCTCAACTTATGACCACAATTGAGCCCCAAATTTACGCTGCTAAGTGAGAAATTTGTTAAGTGAGTTTTGTACCATTTTACATCACTGCAGCTGTTAGATTAGTAACATGATTGTTAAGTGAATCTGGCTTCCTGATTGACTTTACTTGTCAGAATATTGCAAAAGGGGATCACATGACCCTGGGATAACACAATGGTCATAAATATGAGTCACTTGTCGAGCATCCGAATGTAAATCTTCTTGTATTCTTCCTGTGTTGTAAACCGCCCTGAGTCCCTTGGGAGTGGGGCGGCATATAAGAAACCATAAATAAATAAATAAATAAATAAATAAATAAATAAATAAATAAATAAATAAATAAATAAATAAATAAATAAATAAATAAATCACATGACCATGGAGATGCTGCAATGGCCATAATTGTGAAAAATGGTCATAAGTCGCTCTTTTCCATGCCATTGTAACTTTGAATGGTCACTAAGAGAACTGTTGTAAGTCGAGGACTACCTGTATAAAACCTGTTAGGTTTCCTTGGGATGGAGATCAGGTGTCTCCAGGTTTTTGAAATAAAGGTAATAGAGACAGGATAAGGGTTGTCAATTGGAAAGGAAGGTAGAAAAGTCTATGTCAGTATAAATTTCTGCCATCTAAAAGTTAGATGTTCCGCACTTGGGGAAAGGCCCTTCTATTGGCAGCAGATTAATAGATTATAAAGTTGGAAGGGACCTTGTAGGTCATCTAGTCCAACCCCCTTGCCCAAGCAGGAGACAGTTCTGACAGATGGCAGTCCTGTCTCTTTTTGAAAGCTTCCAGTGATGAAGCTCCCACAACTTCTGAAGGCAAACTGTTCCATTGGTAGCTTGTTCTCACTGTCAGAAAATGTGTCCTTATTTCTAGGTTGAATCTCTCCTTGATCAGTTTCCATCCATTATTCCAGGGGTGGGTTCCAATTTACCTTGCTGCCGGTTCGCTCCCTCCCACACCGCATGGGCATGCTGCGTGGGTGCGCTATATGGGCGTGGCACACCTCATGGGCTTGGCACGCCATATGGGCGCGCCACATGGGCATGCACAGTAGCAAAGAATCCAAAAATAATAATAATTTTTTAAAAGCCAAAAAAAGATGGTGACCGCATGCACAGTGCTGGAAACTCGGCTTCTGCACATGCTCAGAAAAATAAATAAATAAAAAAGTCAAAATAAGTCAAAATAAATATAAATAAATAAATAAATAAAGCCAAAAACAAGATGGCAACTTCGTGCACAGTGCTGGGACTTGGTTTCTGCGCATGCTCAGAAGGAAAATAAAAAAAAATTGAAAACAATAAAAAAATTCAAAAAAAATTCAAAAAAAAAGATGGCGGCGCCCATAGACCGGCACCGACTGATCCGGTTCGGTGACAACATTGTGATGTCACCAGCAGGTTGCTACCGGTTTGGGCGAACCAGTCCGAACCGGGAGGAACCCACCCCTGCATTATTCCTTGTCTGGCCTTTGGAAGGTGCTTTGGAAAATAGGTTGAAAATCTCCAGTGATGAAGCTCCCACAAGTTCTGAAGGCAAGCTGTTCCATTGGTTGATTGTTCTCACTGTCAGAAAATTTCTCCTTATTTCTAGGTTGAATCTCTCCTTGATCAGTTTCCATCCACTATTCCTTGTCTGGCCTTCGGGTGCCTTGGAAAATAGCCTGACCCCCTCCTCTCTGTGGCAGCATCTCAAATATTGGAACACTGCTATCATGTCACTCCTGGTCCTTCTTTTCACTAGACTAGCCATGCCCAGTTCCTGTAACTGTTCTTTGTATGTTTTAATCTCCAGTCCCCTAATCATCCTGGTTGCTCTTCTCTGCACTTTTTCCAGAGTCTCAACATCTTTTTTATAGTGTGGTGACCAAAATTGGATGCAGTATTCTAGGTGTGGTCTTACTAAGGCTTTATAGAGTGGTATTAGTACCTCACTTGATCTTGATTGTATCCCTCTCTTAATGCAATTTAGGATTGTGTTGGCTTTTTTTTGGCTGCCAACGCAGTGACCTGACCCTAGAATTTTAAACTTTTTTTTCCAAATCCTTTTAGAAACATTTCTTGCATGCAAAATACCTGCACAACAGCTCAGCTTCCCTTCCTCCCTGATGGATCAGAATGGGTTAAAACAACCTGAGAATAGGTAGAGCTGATCTCAACATACAGCTCTCTAATTTCTCAAGCTGGGTTGGCATCAGAGGTGGGTTCCTACCGGTTCTGACCGGTTCTATAGAACCGGTAGTAACTTGGCAGCCTGGGTCGCTGGAACTGGCAGCGACCCAGGCCTGACATGCCCCTGAGCCAGTTCTCTCCCTACTGTGGCGCCATCTTGTTTTTTGCTTCTGTGCATGTGCAGAAGCTTTGTTTTAGTACTGCGCATGCGCGTCCATGCACGCAACGCATCCTTGAGCTAACCTCAGTAAAGAAAACCGGAACCCTTTGAACTGATCTAAATGTAGTTCATAAAATTATCTGCCACAATGTCCTTCCTGTCAATGATTACTTCAGCTTCAACCACAAATAATACACGAGCACGTAATAGATTCAAACTTAATGTAAACCGCTCCAAACTCGACTGCAGAAAATACGACTTCAACAACAGAGTGATCAATGCCTGGAATTCACTACCTGACTCTGTGATTTCTTCCCCAAACCCCAAAAACTTTAACCTTAGACTGTCTACTGTTGACCTCACCTCATTCCTAAGAGGTCTGTAAGGGGTGTGCATAAGTGCACCATCGTGCCTACCGTCCCTGTCTTACTGTCCTATTGTCCTCATTTATCTGTACTTACCTTGCTTATGTTTATGTTTATACCTATACCTGCTATCTTGTACATGTTTGACAAACAAACAAACAAATAAATAAACCCACCCCTGGTTGGCATCTTATCCAACTTTCTCTCTTAGATCACTTATGATTGGTTCTAATTACAGGCCACAAGTGTGCACTTCTGTGCCTCTTGACCTGAATGTCATCTACAGGGGAGTCCTTCTTCTCTGTTTAAGAGAGACATTATCTCAAATAAACAAAGCAGAAGAGCCCTGGTGGCTCCATCTATTTCTGGCAGAAGATCACTTCTGAAACTTGATAACCTCAGCTGCTTTCATCTTAGTCAAATTACTTCCTTGGGGCTTCTGCGTGGGTTGCCAACCAATCTGGAAACAAGAAAAAAAATTATCTGCACTTCAACTGTTCATACATCTTTGTCTGCATATCCAACAGAATTATGCTTATCCTTAATTGTATATTCTCCTAAATCAATGGATGACATATTCCCCAGGGTTGTTTTTTTTTTTTTAAAAAAAAACAGGATATATCAATATTTCTTAGCTGTTTAATTTTCCCCATTACTATTTGCACTGAAAGGTTTCTCTGAATCTTGATATGCTGTATGCCCTAGATACAAAATGAATAAATTAATACAAATTAAGCAATGTCTATGGAGATTCTCAGTCATCCAGCTCAAAAACCAAAGGGGCTTTTTCAAGAGGCAAACTGGACTTTCTGGTTTTTCTTTGAAGACGTTTCGCTTTTCATCCAAGAAGCTTCTTCCCTCTCTCAACTTCAGTTCCGAAGAAGCTTCTTAGATGAGAAGCGAAATGTTTTCAAGGGGGAAAACAAACAAACAAACACCAAGTAAGTCCAGTTGCCTTTTAAAAAAGCATTTTTGAGACAACTATGACCTGGATGACTGAGAATCTCCACCAATACTTAAGGTTTTTTCCCCCGTAGAAAATTGCTAAAATGTTTAAGTATTATGGTTTGTATGTTATTGCTTTCTCAGAAATGTATTTGTTCTGGTTTCTTATAACCAGGGCAGCTAGGTGAAGCTAATATATTAAGATTAAGATGCTGGCTTAGCCTGAGCTGAAAAAAACCCTTGTCTCCTCATGACAGATTATATATCATGTCCAGAAATTGCTTGATTCAATATTAAATATTTTTCTAGGGCTAAAAATATCTTCCCCTCTGCAAGACATCATCGATGAATATTTCAGATATGATATACAAAATGCAAGGAGGCGTTATTAGTTCAAATGGTACAGGAAGAGGGTTTTTTTTCATTTGCTCTACATCTATCCTCGAATTATTATTGTAATGGAGCCAGTGAATGACCCAATTTGAAAATGTTGCTTGCAGTTGTCATTAAGTGAATCTGGTGGTTGTGGTAGTCATTAAGTGAATGGCACAGTTCTTAAGGAAAGCCATTGTTTGCTATGGCAGATTTTTGCTGAAAACTATAACATGATAGCAATGTTCCAATACTTGAGGGGATGCCACAGAGAGGAGGGGGTCAGGCTGTTCTCTATGGCACCAGAAAGCCAAACAAGGAATAACGGATGGAAGCTGACCAAGGAGAGATTCAACCTGTAGGTGAGGAGAAACTTTCTGACGGTGAGAGCGATCAACCAGTGGAACAGCTTGCCAGCGGAGCTTGTGAGAGCCCCAACACTTGCGACCTTCAAGGAGAGACTGGACTGCCATCTGTCTCAAATGGTGTAGGAACTCCTGCATGAGCAGAGGGTTGGACTAGATGACCTACAAGGTCCCTTCCAACTCTAATAATAAATCTAAAAATCAAACAACAATGGTTGAGGCCACCAGAAGAGCAAGAACTAAACTTTTGCATCTCCTTTGACACCTGAAGCTGTAAAAGGGAAGGAGGAGGAGGAGGAGGAGGAGGTGGTGGTGGTGGTGGTGGTGGTGGAGGAGGAGGAGTTAGCTTAGGTGAATCTAGGCAATGGCATTTAGAAACTCAATCTTAATTAAAGATAGGAGCAAACTCCGGGGCCAAATTTACCTTTGTGGCAGTCAAAAGCTATAGAAGCATGGGGCTCCAGCACATACGTAAGCAGAGCAGAATTTGGAAAAATGCTTTCCAACTTTTCTTTTTGTAACTGCAACCTGCCTTTAAGGCTTGCAGTAAAATTAAACAGCAAGATAATTCAGGGAAACTCATTGTTTTAAATAACATTTGCTAGTCTGAAAAAGTGTTACCCCATTCTCTGATTTTGGGACTCGGCTTAAACAAGGAATGGATGCTGCTTCTCATATATATATATATTGCCCAGTAGGCCCGTTTTTCGCCCTCCCCAGGCTCCAGAGGCTTCTCTAGAGCCTGGGGAGAGCGAAAATGCCCTCCCCGGCCTCCCAGAGCCTCCGTGTGAGCCGAAAATCAGCTGGCCGGCACACACATATGCGCTGGAGCTAAGCTAGGGCAACGGCTCGCGTGCCGGCAGATATGGTTCCACGTGCCACCTTTGGCACACGTGCCATAGGTTCGCCATCACTGGTATATGAGAAGCAGCATCCATTCCATATATATGAAACATAAAACTGTATTATTTAGTCCTGGCAACTGTCCAGATTAGATTTCTGCTAAAGTTTGTTAACAATTTTATATTTTCAGGACAACATTTTAATATTTTACCTCTGAATTCCCTACCATTTCAGCAAAAACAAGTAACTTTTAAAGGAAAAGAATACAGTACATTCATTCCTTAATTGAAAAATTTGTTGCATTTTTGTTATATGGATCATCAACAAAGTAGTTACAGCACTGGGAAGTTGTTCATCTTATTTTATACAATGCTGCTGTCACATTTTATACAATGCTGCCCTCTGCTGTTTTATAGCATCTCTGATGTCTTTTTAAAATAACTGTAAATTAAAGGACGTATTTTAGACTACAACACTAGGTTTGTTATGTCCTCTAGGCTAATATTGTCCCTAGGCTTGTAAAATCACACCAATTCTTATAGCATTTTAAAAGTGGCTATGCATTAAATCTTTAAAAAAAGATTTTTTTTTTTTTAAAAAGCAAGACAGGAAGAAAATTGACTCCTTTGAGCTGTGGTGCTGGAGAAGGCTCCTGCTTATTCCTTGGATGGTCAAGATGACCAACAAGCAGGTACTGCAGCGCATAATACCAGATGTATCACCAGAAGGCAATATCATGAAACTGCATCTCACTTATTTTAGCCACATCATGGTGCGTGCGTGCGTGCGTGTGTGTGTGTGTGTGTGTGTGTGTGTGTGTGTGTGTGTGTGTGTCTGATGGAAAAAGCAATTATTCTAGGAAGAGTTAGCAGTAAAAGGAAACCAGGCCACCAAAGAACACGACAGCTGGATACCATCAAAGCTGACACTGGCCAGCGCATAGAATAACTCAAAGAAGTAATGCAAGATTGGAGAGATTTGGCCCACAGAATCACCAAAAGACATGACTAAATGGATAACATCATTATGTATAATAAACCTTACCTCTGGTTTTCAATAATGGCTTTGGCAACAAAAGGTTTATGAAGATTCTCAGTCATCCAGGTCATGGTTGTCCCAAAGGTGCTTCCCCCCCCCCTCCCCCCTGCCCTAAGAGGCCATTGGTTGGACTTTCTGGTTTTTCTATGAAGACGTTTCACTTCTCATCCAAGAAGCTTCTTCGGGATTTATAAACAAAAAAACCAAAACAAACCAAACAAACAAACAAATCCTTCCATTCCCCACCATCCAGTCAGAGCTGAAGAAGCTTCTTGGATGAGAAGTGAAACATCTTCAAAGAAAAACCAGAAAGTCCAGTTGCCTGTTGAAAGAAAGCACCTTTGGGACTTTGGTAAGAAAGCTGCTCTTTCCTATGCCAAAATGCCATAATTATGGCAACCAATTACAGGAACAAATTTGATGCTCAAAAGGAAACACAATGGCATTCTTCCTATATGCGAGGCAGATCTGAGACTGGAGTCTGGAAACAATAAGCGCACAATCGTGCCTACCGTTTCTGTCCTAATGTACCCATATATTCATACCTCTTTTACTCTTATTCATGCTTGTACTATTACATATATATTCAATCATGTTTTACTGTTTATACTTTGCTTATAATCATATATGCTTGACAAATAAACAAATACAAAAATATGGGTACATCTGTATAGCTTTGCTGGCCACAAATGGTTTGCCACAGAATTCTCCTGTTTTCAAATTTCTAATATAACTTAATATACTTATATAACGAAATATAACGAAACTCAAATACTTTGGCCACCTAATGAGAAGGAAGGACTCACTGGAGAAGAGCCTAATGCTGGGAAAGATTGAGGGCAAAAGAAGAAGGGGACGACAGAGAATGAGGTGGCTGGATGGAGTCACTGAAGCAGTCGGCGTGAGCTTAAATGGTCTCTGGGGGGTGGTAGAGGACAGGAAGGCCTGGAGGAACGTTGTTCATCAGGTTGTGATGGGTTGGACACAACTTCGCAACTAACAACAACAAAATATAACTTATGGGCCTGGGATGTCCTGGTGGTACCCATTCATTCAAGTCTGATCCTCTTAGCTTTTATTCAAGATCAGTCCAAGTCAGCTGCTGCAGTACACATAGTCTTTAACTTACAACCATTTGTTTCACCTTTCAAAGTTACCATGGCTCTGAAAAACATGACTTACGACTGTTTTTCACACTTACGACTGTTGCAGCATCCCTACGGTCAGGCGATCAAAATTAGGACACTTGGCAACTGGCATGTATTTATGACAGCTTCCCTGTCTCAGGGTTGCGTGATCAACATTTGTAGCCTTCCCAGCTGGCTTTTGACAAGCCAAGGCAGTGGGGGAAGCCAGATTCGCTTAACGACCAAACGATTCACTAAACAACTGCAAGAACTCTTAAGAATTCTTGCAGTGTTTCTCAACCTTGGGATGATGTGTGGACTTCAACTCCCAGAATTCTCCAGTCAGCAAAGGTAAAGTTGTCAAGGTTGAGAAACACTGGGCTAATCTATACACTCTGGGTTGCTGTGTTTGTGACTCAGTCTTTATTTATTTATTTATTTATTTGGTTTTCTTATATGCCGCCCAACTCCCGAGGGACTCCCGAGGGAGCCACTTTATAATGCCTTTGGCTTGACAATTCCAACTTCAGACAAAGGTTGGAATTCACCACATGGGGGCACTCGTGTCACATTTCTCCCCTCCCAAATATATATATATATATATATACCATCCATAGTAATGTAATAGTAAAATTCAATGGTGAAAAAAGTAAGGTTCCACATTTAGGCAGGAAAAACAAAATGCACAGGTATAGTATATGTGGTACCTTGCTCAATAGCAGTAACTGTGAGAGGGATCTTGGAGTCCTAGTGGACAATCACTAAAATATGAGCCAGCTGTGTGCTGCAGCTGCCAAAAAAGCCAACACAGTTCTAGGCTGCATTAACAGAAGGATAGAATCAAGATCACGTGAAGTGTTAATACCAGAGGTGGGTTCCTGCCTGTTTTTGCCGGTGCGGTTAATAGCTGTTTTCGGCACAGAGCCGAAGAAGCTGCTGCCGTTCGCGGCATGGGAGCTTTCCCCGGGTGCTGCCGCCACCTGCATGGATGCCATTTGCGTTCTTTTGCCCTCTGGGCATGCAGAACGCTTTGCGCATGCGCAGAGGGCAAAAGAACGCAAACGGCGGCGTCCATACGGGCGGCGGCAGCACCCGGGGAAAGCTCCCGCGCCACGAACGGCAGCAGCGTCTTCGGCTCTGCGCCGAACAACAGCTATTAACCGCACCGGCAGGAACCCACCTCTGGTTAATACCACTTTATAATGCCTTGGTAAGGCCACACTTGGAATACTGCATCCAGTTTTGGTCGCCACGATGTAAAAAAAAAGTGGAGACTCTAGAAAGAGTGCAGAGAAGAGCAACAAAAATGATTAGGGGACTGGAGGCTAAAACATATGAAGAACGGTTGCAGGAACTGGGTATGTCTAGTTTAATGAAAAGAAGGACTAGGGGAGACATGATAGCAGTGTTCCAATATCTCAGAGGTTGCCACAAAGAAGAGGGAGTCAAACTATTCTCCAAAGCATCTGAAGACAGGACAAGAAGCAATGGGTAGAAACTAATCAAGGAGAGAAGCAACCTAGAACTAAGGAGAAATTTCTTGACAGTGAGAACAATTAATCAGTGGAACAGCTTGCCTCCAGAAGTTGTGAATGCTTCAACACTGGAAGTTTTTAAGAAGATGTTGGATAACCATTTGTCTGAAGTGGTGTAGGGTTTCCTACCTAAGCAGGGGGTTGGACTAGAAGACCTCCAAGGTCCCTTCCAACTCTGTTATTCTATTCTATTCTATTCTATTCTATTCTATTCTATTCTATTCTATTCTATTCTATTCTATTCTATTCTATTCTAATATGCACATAGTCCTTGACTTGCAACAATTCATTTAGTGGCCATTTGAAGTTACAATGGCACTGATTTATGACAGGTTTTCACACTTACAACCATCGAAGCATCCCTAGGGTGCTTATGTGATCAAAATTCACATGCTTGGTGATCTGCAAGTGGGTTGGCACGCCCTTTTATGGGAAGAAAAATATAAGAACCATCAACACTTCCTGAGACACTGTATTAGACATGCGCTGATTGAAGTGTGGAAAAAAATTAAAAGACAAAATTATTTACAGATTCCCAACTGGACCTCTCCATTAGAGATGATTACTCATTCAAACTTCATGCATTTAGAGAAAGCAATAACATATAAACCAGGGGCGGGTTGCTCACTTACTGATGCCAGTGCGCTGCGCGCGCATCTCTACATTTCGGGCACGGGCGCGCTCACTACGCGCGCTCCCCCTCGTGCAATTTTGCTTCTGTGCATGCGTGGAAGCAAAATCTTGCCAAAATCTCATTAGGGGACGCGCGCACGTGAGAGATTTTGGTGTGATTTTGCTTCCGCGCATGCGCAGAAGCAAAATCTCGCCAAAATCTTGCGAGGGGACGTGCACTCATGAGAGATTTCGGCGTGATTTTGCTTCTGCGCATGCACAGAAGCAAAATCGCCCCCAAATTCTCACAAAAAGATGGTGACGCGCGCGATGGACCGGCGAAGACGGCTCCAGAGCGGTCGCACGCAAATTGCACAATCGGCCGCTCCCTACCGGAGCTACGCACCGGACAGCTCTGGTAGGAACCCACCACTGATATAAACAGATAATAAATGAAACAGGAGATTTAAAATCAAGGATAGAACTCAAAGAAGAAGGTGTAGATTTAGAATGGTGGGCATATTTGCAATTACAGTCAAAATATAGGAAGGACAAAAAAGACCCAGGAATCAAAATGGAACTTACTGAATTAGATAAATTACTTCTAGGACCAGAAGATAAAACAATTAAAAAAATCTATCAATATCTTTTAGAACAGGCCTTATTTGAAGAAACTATGATAACTTGGTGCAGGGACTTTGGATTCAATATTGACTTAAACAAATGGCAAGACCTATGGCAAAGAAATCGAAAATTGACTTTAGCAACTTCCTATAAAGAAAACCTCCACAAGATGTTTTACAGGTGGCATTTCCCACCAACAAGGCTAGCCAAAATGGGTGCACATCTTTCACCAATTTGTTGGAAATGTAAAACACTACTTGGTACATACTATCATATGTGGTGGGAATGCCAAAAAACACGAAAATTCTGAACAATAATTAAACAATGGATGGAGGAAATTCTAGATATGAAGTTGGATCTCAAACCAGAACTGTTCTTATTAGGAATAACAATAGATAAATATGACAAAAATAAATTGTATTTAATGCTACAGAACTGGAAAAACAAAGATACACCCACGGAGGAAGAAATTCTACGGAAAATACTAACATGCATGGAGATGGGCAGACTAACGTCAGAAATAAAAGGGAAAGATAAAACTGAATATTTTGAAACCTGGAACAAATTATATTGTTGGTTAGGGAAAAGGAGATCCAAGATAACGAACTAAATTGGTGCAGATGCAAGGTAAAATTGAAATTATGACGTGTTTTTGATTTTGTAGTTTAAGATAAACAACGATGTAAAATTAAGGGAATGTAAATATCCATACTAAATGAAGATCCGTCATGTACTTGTCTCTATGTTTTATGTATGTTTTGTCTTTTTATTTGTGTTATAAATAAAAAACTTTTTAAAAAATATTTTTTTAAAAAATTCACATGCTTGGCACCTGGCTTGTATTTATGACAGTGACAATGTCCCTGGGTAATGTGATCATCATTTGTAACATTCCTAGCTGGCTTCTGTCAGCCCTGTGGGGGTTGACGGTTGTTTTTGTTTTCCTGGGAGGGTGATTGTAGTTGTGGCTATTTTTGTGTGCTCTGTTATATTGCTGCCTTGCAGTTTTGAATCTATTTCCGTTTTGGAGGCCTGGAACCCACTCAGACATAATTGAAGCAGCATGTAAGCTTACTAAATTTTTTTGAATGAATGAATGAATAATGACTGTTCTGCTGGATCAAACTAACGTCATCTAGTCCAGCATGCTGTCAACCAGATTCATTCAGGAAATTCAGATAAATGCTCTCCCTCTTGTATTGCAATCCCCCAACAGTTGATAATGAAGGTGTGCTTCTTGTGATTTGGGAGGTAATAGACAACAAATCAAAATATAGGTAGTCCTCGACTTACCACCACAACTGAGTCCAAAATTTCCGTTGCTAAGTGAGACAGCTATCAAATGAGTTTTGCCACATTTTATGACCTTTCTTGCCACAGTTACAATTGATAGCAGTGTTCCAATATCTCAGGGGCTGCCACAAAGAAGAGGGAGTCAAGCAGAGGTAGGTTGCTCCCAGTTCAGACCGGTTCTGTGTAACCGGTAGCAGGAATTTCCCCCCGCTTGCCAAACTGGGAGTGATCGCTGGTTGGCCACGCCCCCGAATTGACTTTAATGGCGGCGCCGTAGGCAGCGCCATTTTGTTTTTGGCTTCTGCGCATGCGCAGAAGCTGTTTTTGGCTTCTGCGCATGCGCAGAAGGTTGGTTTTTGGCAATGCGCGTGTAACACACAGCACAGGAGGAAGCAAACTGACGGCGAGGCAAGTTAGAACTCACCCCTGGAGTCAAACTATTCTCCAAAGCACCTGAGGGTAGGACAAGAAGCAATGAGTGGAAAGTAATCAAGGAGAGAATAAACCTAGAACAGTGATAGCGAACCTTTTTTGGTTCGCGTGCCAAAAAGGGGGGGGTGCGTGGGATCACGTGTGTGCGTGCCCACACCCATAATTCCATGCACCCCTGCGCATGTGCGTATGACCCCTCCACTCCCAGCATGCAATGGCACACCCATTTTTTGCTCTCTCCAGGCTTCTAGGAGCCTGGGGAGGGCGAAAACGGCCTTCCCCATCCCCTCTGGAGGCTGGAAACAGCCTGTTTCCTGACTCCCAGTGGGCCCAGAAGGCCCGAAAATCAGCCGGCCAGTGCACACATGCGCGCCGGACCTGAGCTCGCGTGCCCACTGATATGGCTCCGCATGCCACTTGTGGCACCCGTGCCATAGGTTTGCCATCACGGACCTAGAACTAAGGAGAAATTTCCTGACAGTTAGAACAATTAATCAGTGGAACAGCCTGCCTCCAGAAGTTGTGAATGTTCCAACACTGGAAGTTTTTAAGACGATGTTGGATAACCATTTGTCTGAAGTAGTGTAGGGTTTCCTGCCTAAGCAGGGGGTTGGACTTTGTTATCCTATTTCTATGTTTCAGTTGTTAAGGGAATGACTGCAGTTGTGAAGTTTAGTCACACGGTTGTTAAGTGAATCTGGCTCCCCCGTTGACTTTGCTTGTCAGAAGGTCACAAAACCTGATCATGTGACTCCCCAGGACACTGCAACTCTCATAAATATGAGTCAGTTACCAAGCATTTGAATTTTGATCATGTGATCACGGGGATGCTGTGTAAGTGTGAAAAACAGCCATAAGCAGCGGTGAAATTCTGCCGGTTCGGCCGGGCTAGTTGTTCCGCATAGAGCCGATGGAACTGGTGGCGATCGCAGCGTGGGGCTTCTCCCACCCGGCTGGACACCGCCATAAGGGTTATTTTGTCCTCTGCGCATGCGCAAAGCGTTCTGCGCATGCACAGAGGTCAAAATAACCTGAATGGCGGCATCCAGCCGGGCGGGGGAAGCGGGCGGGAGAAGCCCCACGCCGTGACTGCCGCCAGTTCCATCGACTCTACGCCGAACGACTGGCCCGGCCGAACCAGCAGGATTTCACCCCTGGCCATAAGACACTTTTTTCAATGCTGTTGTAATTTTGAACGGTCACTAAATGAACTGTTGTAAGTCAAGGACTACCTGTAGTTGATTACTACCCCCGATGCATCAATTCATATTTATTTTATAGTACTCATAACGCATCCCCGTCTCAAAGTATTCTGTGGAGTGTACAGCATAAAACAGAAACCTCATGAAGATTCTCCATCTAGAAGGCTACCAGTGCATCTGGGGATAGGGGATAATCTTGGCCTTGACCTAACTGATGGTGAATACCAGATCCATGTGCATCTAGAAGATGTTCATTCATGATTTAATGGTGGATACGTGATAGGACATGGCATGCCTCATGTGAGAGAGGTGATATGGCCTCCTTGGAGATCTGTCCTTATGGGTTTCAGGTTCTTCAGCACCCTTGGATATTAGGGGTAGCAATTATTGTGAGATGGATGGTGTCTGTGGCTTAGGAATGGGCAAAACAGCAAGTTGCATACCAGCTGCCTTCTTGTTTGGTCCTGCATAGTTTGAAACTTAGAGACTCAACTCATAGAAGCAATCCATCTGAGGTATCTAGACCGGTGTCTCTCAATCTTGGCCATGTTAAGATGTATGGACTTCAACTCCCAGAAGTGTAAATAGGGAATTCTGGGAGTTGGTCCACACATCTTAAAATGGATGAGAAATACTGATGTAGTGCATTAAAAAAAATATTTCAATTGTCTCCTTGTTTTGTGAAATGAAGAAGGCAATGTCTGCAGTTGCAGTTTGCAATTTTGGTTTCTACTCTTTGGGACAGCCCTCCCTTTTCTGCTCAGGTTAGTACTCTGTTTATTGGCCTTTCAAAAATGGCTAAAAATGGAATTGTTCCAGAGGGTATTTGGAGACTGATCAGCGATTTCCATCTGCACTTACCATTTGTATTTTATATTACGTTTCATATTTCTTGTTATGATGTGTATTTTATATACATTTTTATAGACACAAAACGGCTGGGAATCCGAGATTATAGCGATAATAAATATAAAAATGAAATGTAAGTACATTTGCAACTGGTTACCCTGATCTGTTTTGCCATTTTGAAACAGCTTTTACATTTTTCCCCCCAGTAAAGTTTACCACCCAGATTATTAAAAACACTAAAATTTGCTGATCGCTGGGGGACCTACTTTGTACAGGTTTGCAGAGTGAAAATTGGGAAACAGCTTGAAGGCATTTTGGGTGGATATTCTACCAATGAATAAACAAAGGAAAGCTTGTAAGGATGACAAATTGATCTGCATTAAACAAACTTGTTAATACTTGCTGGCATTTAAGAATTTCCTTCTATATTAGGGCAACAATTATAGACTATATTAGGGCAGCAATTATAGACTGGAAACTATAACATACGAATAGCGATTGCAGGAATTGGGCATGGCCAGTCTGGCGAAGAGAAGGACCAGGGGTGACATGATAACAGTGTTCCAATACTTGAGGGGATGCCACAGAGAGGAGGGGGTCAGGCTGTTTTCCAAGGCACCAGAGGGCCTGTTGAGTTCCCACAGAAGAGGCGAGAGGCGAGGTTGTGACTTCAGCTCTTTATTTGGTCAGTACATGCTTCAGCAAAACAAAGGGTTTTGGCAGGGGTTTAAATAGAGCCGGCAAACCTGGAGCTGTTAGGAGATTGGCTAGCAGGCAGCCAATCAGGTTACGCTGGCAAACCTGGCAGCCAATAGGAGCTTGGCTAGCAGGCAGCCAATCAGGTTACGCTGGCAAACCTGGCAGCCAATAAGAGCTTGGCTAGCAGGCAGCCAATCAGGTTACGCTTATGCAAATCCCTGGTCGGACTGGAGTGAGAACTTCTCCAGTCTTTCAATACATTACATCCCTTCCCCTTCAGCTCATTTGCATACGTAGTCTTCAAGATACGTAGGACGTTTAGCTAGCCTACTTGACCTGCGCAGTTCAGTCGGGGCGTTGGCTGGAGCCAGGGAGGACATGTTTTTGCTCTCTGGCTCCGTCTGTGGATTGTTCTGGAATTCCTCAACTTCGATGTTGGATTTAGCAGGCGTGGAATCCGAGTCATCGCTGGAGGGCGCCTCCGGACTGTCAGCAAAGTACTCCGGCTCCGGGAAACTAGCTGTAGCTGTTGGGAATGAGATGTTAGGACTCGGGGCCTCCCAGTCAGTGTTCAATGGTCGGCGCCCCCTTAATTGATCTATATGGCGCCGCCATTTTCGGCCATCCTCCAACTCAATTATATAGGACTTTGGGCCTGTTATTTCCAGGACCCTTCCAGGAACCCATAGCGGTCCTTCTGCATGGTTCCTTGCATATATCAGGTCATCTATATTGAACCCCCTAATCTGCGTTGTTTGGGAAATTCCTTTATTATTGCAATAATTTGGGTGCAACCTATCTAAGGTGGACCGGAGTTTCCGTCCCATTAAAAGTTCTGCAGGGCTTTTCCCTGTAACCGTGCTTGGTGTTATGTGTTGTGTGGCTAACAGCTTATCTATGCGTGCTTGCCAATCTCCCTGCTCCACCCGACCCAGGGCTTCTTTCGCTGCTCGTACTGCCCGTTCTGCCATTCCGTTGGAGCTCGGCTGAAAGGGAGAAATCAATGTGTGTTTAATGCCTAGATTTGCTAGGTACCCCTCAAACCCTGTTGATGTTAACTGCGGCCCATTATCGGATACCAGTGTGTCCGGTAACCCATGTGTTGCAAATAACTTCCTTAGGGCTCGGATAACTGCTTCTGTTGTTATGTTGTGCATTAAGACTACCTCTAGCCATTTCGAGTAAGCATCTATTACTATTAGGAATGTTTGCCCGTGAAACGGCCCCGCGAAATCCAAGTGTATGCGTGACCAAGGGGCCCTGGGTTGCTCCCATTCGAGGGTTGGGGTTTTGGGGGGTAGGGGTCTAGACGTTTGGCACGGAGTACACCCCGCGACCCAGTCCTCTATGTGTTTGTCCATGCTGGGCCACCACACATAGCTTCGTGCCAGTGCTTTCATTCTAACCATCCCCGGGTGCCCTTCGTGTAGCCCCCTTAGAATATCCTCTCGTAGCGACAGAGGAGCGAGGACCCTCTCACCCCACAACAAACACCCCCCTTGCACCCCCAGTTCATGTTGTCTCTTCGCATATGGTTGGAGACTGGCTTCAAATGGCCCCTTTGGCCACCCCCTCTTAACCCAGTTCATAACCGTTTTGAGCTCGGCGTCTCTGGCCGTCTCTGCTGCAATGTCTTTTGCTGTAATCAACCCCGGCTTGTCGATGTCTATCATGAGGACTGGAAGGCCCGGAGTGGGGTCGTCCACTAAATCTGGCAAAGGGCAGCGGCTCAGTGCATCTGCATTGCCCATGTGTTTACCGGGTCTATGAGTCAGTGTGTAGGAGTAAGCGGCCAGGAAAAGGGCCCTTCTAAGCATTTTCGGGGGCATGGCATCCGGCGTGGGCTTGTTAGCCGCTAATAGCCCTAACAAGGGCTGGTGATCAGTGACCAACTCAAAATGCCGCCCGTATAAGTATTCATGGAACCGCTTTACCCCTGCCACCAATGCTAGTGCTTCTCGGTCAATTTGGCCGTAATTCCTCTCTGCTGCTGAGAGGGTTCTTGAAAAATATGCGATGGGGGCCTCGCGGCCATCCGGAAGTCTGTGGCTAAGCACTGCCCCCACCCCTACAGGCGATGCATCGCATACTAGTACCACCGGCAAAGTTTCATTGAATTGGATTAAGACACTGTCTTGTAACAATAAGTTTTTCACTGCCTCAAAAGCTTGTGCTTGTGAGCGCCCCCAAACCCACAACGCGTTATTTGCGAGCAGCTTGTGCAGCGGTTCCGCGATGGTCGCTTTATTTCTCAGGAACGTGCTGTAGAAATTAAGAAGCCCTAAGAAAGCCTTTAGCTCTGTCTTGTTGGTGGGCACCGGAGCCTCTCTGATTGCCCTAAACTTACTTTTTGTGGGGTGTAATCCGGATCCATTTACTCTATACCCCAAGAATTCAACCTCGGGGACCCCTATTTGGCATTTACTGAGCTTCGCCCGGAGCCCTGCGGCTTGGAATCTCGAGAGTACTTCTTTCAGCCGTTCCCTCAATTGGTTTTGTCCCGTGCGGTGATTAATACATCATCAAAATAGGGAACGACCCCTGGGATTTTATTCAATACCCGTTCCATTATCCCTTGGAAAATCCCTGGTGCTACGCTAACACCGAACTGCAACCTATTACATTTGAAAGCCCCACGATGGGTCACGATGGTTTGTGCTAGAGCGGTCTCGCTGTCGACCGGAAGTTGCTGATACGCTTGCACGAGATCGAGCTTATCAAAAACGGTGCCCGGCCCCAGCGTGTGTAATAAATGCTGTACCACTGGCACCGGGTATGCACTTGGTTGCAATGCTTTGTTTAATGTGCATTTATAATCAGCGCATAAGCGCACAGACCCATCGCTTTTTAACACTGGCACTATGGGGGTTTCCCATCTAGCGTGGTCTACCGGCTCTAAGATCCCTTGAGCTATTAACCTATCTAATTCTTTATCAATGAGGGGTTTTAAAGCAAAGGGGACCCTCCGGGGGCGTAACCTTACTGGCTGAACTCTGGGGTCTAAGCTAAAAGATATAGGGGTGCCCACATACTTGCCCAGAGATGGGTCAAACGCCTCCTGGAACTGCTGCAGCAGGTCGTCGCAGCCATCGACAATTGTCGCGTTGATCTCTTTGTCGTCTCTGGTCAGCTTGATTCTCAATGTCTTGCTCCAGTCGCGCCCTAGTAGGCTTGGAATGTGATCTCTTGCGATTGTTAGCGGGAGACTTGCTTCCTGGTCTTCGTATTGCACTTTCACTCATTTGATTCCCATCACGGGAATCCGGTTCCCTTGGCAGTCTGCGATTTTTAGTCTTTGCGTGGTCAGTTGCTCCGGAGTGAGGTTAGGCATGGCTCTTTTCGCTGTGGCCCAGGAAACAATCGTGATAGATGAGCCCGTATCTATCTGCATTCGGCAAGGTGCTTCCTCCACCAGTAAGGTGATGAACGTTGGGGGGTTTTCGTCCCCATCGAGTTGATTGATTTGGATGCAATTCATTCCCGCAGATGGGGTGAAATTGCTGGGCCGTCTGTACTGCCCTCTGTCCTCCCTCCTGGCATCGTTCCCGTAGGAGCTTCTGTTTTGCCCTCTTGGAGGGGGACGCGGCGCCTTGCAAACCTTCATTATGTGGCCGAACTTTCCACATCAGTGGCATACTGCATCCCGGAACTGGCATGATGCTCGGGGATGCGGTCCCCCGCAGCTGGGACAAGGGGTTAACCTCCGGCCCAGTCTGTGTTCCATTCGGAAAACTTCCTCCTCACCTTCCTCGGCTTCCTCTATGGGACTCTGAGCGTGAGTTTCATTAACCTCGGAACATGCCCGTACTTGGGCTTGCGGAAACTTCCTTCTAAGTACATCGGCAGCCTTGGCAGACGTCTCGGCTGCTGTGGCCTCCTTGAGAGCCACCTGTAATGTAAGGCCATCATCTTTTGCTAGCAACCTTTTTTGTAGTGCTGCGTCTCGAACTCCCCGCACTAACTGATCCAACAGTACTTCATCTAGGTTTGAGAATTTGCAGTAGACTGCTATTTTCCGCAAGGCAGTCATATAGCTATTTATACTTTCATGTTCTTGCTGCAGACGATCGTAGAATTGGTATCGGCTCACCACTTTGGAAGGTGCGGGGTCATAGTGTTTCTTCAGTACCTCCTGTAGTCTGGACCACGTGGTCCCTTCTATTGTAGCCGGCTCCAGCAATGCTATAGCCATATCAAAAACATCTGGTCCGCAGTGAGTCAGGAACATGTCTCTTTTCCTGTCGTCTGAGAGTGTGCTCATGTCGTTTGCCCCCAGGAAACACCGAAATCTTTTTAGGTAATTTTCCCAGTTTTCTTTTCCTTGGTTGAATGGTGTCGGCGGGTGGTAAGGCGATGATGCCATCTTGGCTTCTTAATGTCCGTCCCTTGTTTCCGGATTCAAATTTGGCGCCTCGTGGTTCCTGGAATGTCTTTGTCTAAAAACATCCCACCCTCGTCGCCAGATGTTGAGTTCCCACAGAAGAGGCGAGAGGCGAGGTTGTGACTTCAGCTCTTTATTTGGTCAGTACATGCTTCAGCAAAACAAAGGGTTTTGGCAGGGGTTTAAATAGAGCCGGCAAACCTGGAGCCGTTAGGAGATTGGCTAGCAGGCAGCCAATCAGGTTACGCTGGCAAACCTGGCAGCCAATAGGAGCTTGGCTAGCAGGCAGCCAATCAGGTTACGCTGGCAAACCTGGCAGCCAATAAGAGCTTGGCTAGCAGGCAGCCAATCAGGTTACGCTTATGCAAATCCCTGGTCGGACTGGAGTGAGAACTTCTCCAGTCTTTCAATACATTACAGGGCCAGACAAGGAATAATGGATGGAAGCTGACCAAGGAGAGATTCAACCTGGAAATAAGGAGAAACTTTCTGACGGTGAGAGCGATCAACCAGTGGAACAGCTTGCCTGCGGAGGTTGTGAGAGCTCCAATACTTGAGACTTTCAAAGGGAGATTGGACTGCCATTTGTCTGAAATGGTGTAGGGACTCCTGCTTGAGTGGGGGGTTGGATTAGATGACCTACAAGGTCCCTTCCAACTCTAATAATCTGTAAAAACAGATATAAATATTACAGAACAAGCAAAAACCAAAGTACTGTGCTTTCTAATCGCAGTTTTCGTCTCAAGGTATTGTAAATTACAGTCACTGGAGAGACTTGTGGGGACACAACACACAAATTTCTCCCATGTGTGATGGCTACCATTCCAAACTGAATTCATGGCAAATTATTCATGTGTGTCTAAATAGCATTTTCTCCTTTCTTCCTCAAAACCAGTTTCTATAGCTATGTTGGCTGGAGAAGTCTGGGAGTTGAAGTCCACAAGTCTTAAAGTTGCCAAGTTTGAAGACCTCTGTTCTATAATCTACAGGTAGTTCTCGACTGCAACTGAGCCCAAAATTTCTGTTACTACGTGAGACAAATGTTAAGTGAGTTTTTGTCCCATTTTATGACCTTTCCTGCCACAGTTCTTAAAGTGAATCACTGCAATTGTTAAGTTGGTACCACAGTTGTTAAGTGAACCTGGATTCCTCATTGATTTTGTCTGTCAGAAGGTCACAAAAGAGGATCACATGACCCTGGGACACTGCAACCGTCATAAATATGAACCAGTCACCAAGTATCTGAGTTTTGATTGCATGACCATGGGGGTGCTACAATAAACGTAAGTGTGAAAAATGGGCATAAGTCACTTTTTTCAGGTTGCTGTAACTTCAAATGGTCACTAAATGAATGGTTGTAAGCCAAGGACGATCTGTATTCCTCTTTTTATCTTTTATTCAAGATGAACCCAGATGGGATTTCTTATTGGCAGAGCAATTTTCCCCCTCCTTAAAACTTTCATTTATTTTTCTTTTCTTCCCAGCGTTTTCCCTATAAGTGCAGCTGCAAGTGAATGTTGTGAATGATCAATTGAATGTTGGACCTGGCCCTCTATGCCTTAAAGTCTTGATCCCAAGAAGAGAAAAACAAGAGCAAATGGAAGTTGCTTATGGCAAAAACTGGAACATTTCCACTAAGGGCATTCCAAAGAATAGGCCCACCATATTTTATTGCTCAGGTATTTTTGGTGCTCTATTGTACAATGTGATGACAAAGGAAAACTTAAATCTCCCATCCTTGTCATCTGCTCCATACTGGTCATCTCCGTTACTGGAAAACAGCTGTGAACATCAGGAGGAAAAAGACCGCTGTTAAGTTCTTTTGCAACTTCTTGGAAACATAGAGTACAGTAAAAGAAACATCTGTGTATTATTGCCATATTTTTAATATGTGATGAGGCTCTCTAGGGTTTTCCCCACAAAAGTCATGAATGATGTAGCATTTTCCATACAGTATATATTTTGGGCCAAGCCAGATGAGCCTTAAATATGTTGTTTGAAATGAATCAAACAACGTATCATGAAAGCATTTTTGTCCTAAGCAGAGTTTTAATTAACATTGGTTCCCCATTTCCCATTTTTAAAATCAGGGTTGCAGTGCAGGAGGGTAACAGTTTAACCCAGAGGAAGCAGGAATCGCTTTTAAACTTTCTGCCAACTTCCCCAATGACTTCCCTTGTAGGAAGCTAGGAGGGAGGTTGAAAATGATGATCACACGACTGTGGTGGCTCAGCAACACTGAAGCAGCCCATTTTCAGCCCATTTTTGGGCCGTTGTAACTTTGAACGGTCACTAAATGAACTGTTGTAAGTTGAGAACTGCCAGTATTTTATCTGCTGAAGATTTATAATAATAATAACAACAGAGTTGGAAGGGACCTTGGAGGTCTTCTAGTCCAACCCCCTGCTTAGGCAGGAAACCCTACACTACTTCAGACAAATGGTTATCCAACACCTTCTTAAAAACTTCCAGTGTTGGAGCATTTACAACTTCTGGAGGGAGGCTGTTCCACTGATTAATTGTTCTAACTGTCAGAAAATTTCTCCTAAGTTCTAAGTTGCTTCTCTCCTTGTTTAGTTTCCACCCATTGCTTCTTATTCTACGCTCAGGTGCTTTGGAGAATAGTTTGACCCCCTCTTCTTTGTGGCAACCCCTGAGATATTGAAACATGCCTCCCCTGATCCTTCTTTTCATTAAACTAGACATACCCAGTTCCTGCAACCGTTCTTCACATGTTTTAGCCTCCAGTCCCCTAATCATCTTTCTCTTTTCTCTTATAGCTGGGAGGCTGGCATCTTCCTCTATCAACAGTGTGATTTGGGTGAAGAAAAGCCACTGTCACTTGCATCGTCCATCATCTACGCCAATTAACAATTGGTCTCACACAGCACAGACAGCACACATGGCTCACACGAACCCATGGTTAATATAACCATGGTTTACTCAAGCCAATGCTCTGTTTGGCATATTTATGGAACCCCAAACTAACCCCAAATGATTTATTTATTTATTTATTTATTTATTTATTTATTTATTTATTTATTTATTTATTTGTTTGTTTGTTTGTTTGTTTATTTATTTATTTATTTGTTTATTCATTCATTCATTCATTCATTCATTTATTTATTTATTTATTTATTTATTTATTTATTTATTTATTTATGAGATTTATATACCGCCTCAAAGTGCAAGCAGTCTCCAAGCGGTTTACACCAGTAAGCAATGTATATTTATATTGCCCCCAACAATCTGGGTCCACATCCACTATGATTGTAATTGAAGGCGTTGTGTGAATACATAAATGTTTCCTAATGAATACAAATGTTTCAAAAGTATTTATTTATTTATTTATTTATTTGTTTATTTATTTATTTATTTATTTATTATTTTTGTCAAGTACGTGTTGGTAATATACATAGATATAACATTGTTTATATACATAAGATGGGTACTGATAAGAGGGAACATTAGGACAGGGACGGTAGGCACGCTGGTGCACTTATGCACGCCCCTTACTGACCTCTTAGGAATCGGGTGAGGTCAACAGTGGACAGTCTAAGGGTAAAGTTTTGGGGGTTTGGTGACGAAACCACAATGTCAGGTAGTGAGTTCCAGGCATTAACCACTCTTTGCTAAAGTCGTATTTTCTACAGTCAAGTTTGGAGCAGTTCACTTGGAGTTTGTATCTGTTGTGTGCTCGTGTATTGTTGTGGTTGAAGCTGAAGTAGTCGTTGACAGGGAGGACGTTGTAGCAGATAATTTTATGAGCTATGCTTAGGTCGTGCCACATTTAAACCTAACTCCTGCGGTTGGGAAAATAAGATTTTTTCCTGGACAATCGGGGACCGATCTCTTCTCTGTTTTCACAAGGGGGATATTTCCAGCTTGAACAGCTAAAAAACTAATCTGATAAATTCCC